>JAAGNO010012536.1:0-23510 GCA_033439905.1 Ceryle rudis | reverse complement strand
CCAAATCACTATGTGACATACAACATGAACATAAAATATTAAGTAGTTGTACAGATACAAACACAGAAGAGTAGAAGATAGTAAGACTATGTATTTGCATCATCCTCACCTCTAGTTTTTAAACAAGGAAAAAAGTAAGCTCTGCTATCTCAGGATTTTCAGCATGCACAGAACATGTAGTTACCTTGACAGAGACTCCTGTGCCCCTGTCTAAAACTCCCAGGCTTCACATATTTTAAATGCCGTTATAAACTAGATTTGCAAAGTCAGGATCTAAATTTGAGTTTCCCTAGCATATGGGACTTGTTTGGCCTAAATTAGAAAATTAAGCCAAATATCAGTTAAAATTCACCACAGATATAATTGAGGGGTTATGTTGTACTAGTATTTTTAGTATCAATTATAAATTTCCTTGATTTTGTTGATAAGGTTTTTGGTGTAGGAATCAAGTTTTCTCCTGACAGAAGAATGATGGATGCTATCAGTGCTCAACAAATTATGAATAATTATACTCACACTAGCTGCTCTATTTTCAGTTAACTATACATAGGAGATAATAACAGTTTAGGGAAAATGTGTATAATGTGGACCTCGTTTTAGGGTAGGAATGTGTGAACCTACATCCAATATCTGAACAGGTGAACATACAAAGAGACTGAGTAACTGCCTCTGTAAATGAGACAGAGGAACTACCCTGTCATTTTTTTATATGGGACTAGGTCTTTTTTTTTTATAAAAAAACCAACAAGAACATTAAGAACCCCACACATCCTGAGATTCTTAAAGGACTAGAGAAATTTGTTGCTTGTGGTAAGCTGCTGTTGGATCCATTTGTCCAAATACATTTGGCTAATATACTGTAACAGTGTTTTGCTTCCCATGAGATGATTGAGATCTATAGCTGAACTGATTATATATTGTTTCAAAACCAAATAAACAGGAAGAATCCCTATTTCTGGGTGACAGTATTCAAGCACATAAGTAATAATAAGAGGAATGAGTGTGTTCTAGAAATCCAGTTATTCAGAAAGATCCCAAAGCACTTATTAGATTATGAAGAGAAATCACTTGCACAACCACTTCAGCAGTAGCAATGTAACAGTACTACTTAGACGTCTGCAATGAGAAGAATGTCTCATCACAGTGATTGTCCCACTGCAGTCTATAGATCGTCAGTAACCTCTGCAATTGTTACTGTTAGTAATTGGTCGTAAATATCTTTGTTAGAGCCTTAGACAACGTATAGAAGATGAAGTATGTCAAAAGCATGATGCAGAACTCTTTAGAGGAAATATCCAGGGAGTTTAACAGGCTTTGACTCAGTGTCTTAACTTCCTTTATTTCAGTGGGACTGCTTGATTTCAAGAAGATAACTATAGTTTTCAGAGCAATATTGTTTGGATGTGTCATATGAGCCACAGTTCAGAAATGTTTTGATTCAAAAAAACAGCAGGAAGGGGAAATCATGAGATGTCAACAGCAGACCTGAAGTGAGCTAGAATGTTAAACCCTGGCTGCAGCAGAGGATGATGCTCTTGAAACAGTGATAATGTTACAGTAAGCAAGGGTAAAGAAGTCAAGAGCAGTGCCTGCATATTCACAAGAGACAGATGGTTAGGTAGGGTAATTCTTTCTTAAGGTAAGCAAATAGAGAGGATCTACTGGTCACACATATTTTCATTTTTGCCAAGGCTGCTTGTTACCTGCTCCCAACCAAATGCTTTCATACACCTTGATGCTAGAAGTAGAAACTGGAGTGCCTGGGGTGCCCATATAGTTTAAATGCTAAAAACAAGAGCTAGGAGCACATATGTAAATTAAAACTGTCACAGTCTGGTTGCAATACATTGTTGTTTTCTAGGGAAAATTGACACAAATATATGACTCATTGTGAATATATGCCATTGTCTTCCCTCTGAATCTCATTTAACTGCTTTAAATTAAACCCTTGTTAGTGTTTTTTCTACTATAGCATCAACTCTAACAAATCTGAAATGGTGACAGCATTGCCTCAATTGTACCATCCCAGTGTGAGTACTGATATATATCAAAGGGGTGTTAAATTACCAATGTCTGTCTGATGCCACTCTGATTTTAGAAGTTAGCATGCTCTAGAGGCAGTACAGTAGTGTCAGAGCAAGATGTCAACAGCTCTGTTTCCCTCAGCTGCACACTTGGGAACTTGAAGTAAACTAATGGTGCTTATGGCTGCTCTCCCCCAGAAAGTACCACCCAGAGAGTCACCAAACACGTTTCTGAGCCTCTTTTGCAGGAAGACCAGTGTAGGAAGGCCACTTCTTCATCCTCCAAACATTATCTCACTGATCCATCCTCCCTTTACATAGTCTCTGTGTGGGATGCTCCTCCAGATAGACCCTTGGCTGGTTTCTCAATCTCTAGGAATGGTTGGCATCATGTCAAGTTGTTTGAATGTCAGTGAGACAAAGTAAGCAGTATTAAATTACTGAAGAAATTAAGAAAGTTAACTCTCCATATACTATGTGTCAGAGTAGAAGAGAGTGTTGGTACTCTGTGCAAAGGATTAGGGGAAACACTGGGAAAGGAGTTATTCCAAGAAGTATGGGGTGATACATAGATAAATTTGATCAAAAAGTCACTCAGAAATCAACTGTATTAATATTGCAGTAAGGAATTTTCTTTCAAGTTACTGTAGCAGTGAAATGAGCAGTGCTTAATTTTCTAGTGAATCAGCATTTCAATTTTCTTTATTTTATCCCTTTTCTAAATTTAACAAGAGTTTTGTGGAAAAGAGTCAGACTACCAGAAAGCAAAGGCATGCATAGGTGATGGTGAAATGAACACACATTTGAACCAGCTTTATCCATCTTTGCTTTTAATGGGGCCCTGAACTCAGTAGAGGCTGTTAGGTGCTTTTGTAATACAGATTAACAATAATACTAAAGTTCCTTCCATATCTCATTCCTCCCAAAGAGAGAGACTTAGGCTAAGATACTTTAAAGCTCTCCTTAGGCTGTTGTGAGTTCAGTGTGAAAATACATTGGTTGCCATCTCACGTTAACACTTACGGCTCTAGAAGTGGGGGCCTTTTGCTTTTACTATAGCTTGTCAGATTATGGAACTGAAGGAACCATTGATCCCTGAAGGATAAAAATCAGTGGAAGGCTCCTTGAAAGAAAAATACAGTATATTCAAACAGTGTTAGAGAAAGTCCTCTCTTTGTAGTTTTAGATGTTGAAGGTCAGGTAAAAAAAAAAAAAAAAGGAAAAGATTCCTACATAAAAGTTTAAAAAAAAAAAAGTTTAGGCAAAGCAGCCATTGCAAGCTAAAGTAGAAATAAAACTACAACTCTGAAGGTTTTTCTAGCATCTGTGAAAACAAAAGGACAGTGTTAGCAACTGGAAAAAAAAAAGTAATAAACCTTCTGCTTTTAAACTGCAGTATTAAGGTGCTGATAGTAAAGAAAGTATCTTATTCCTTGTCGAAGAATAAAAATGTTGAATTTCTAAAAGACCAAATGAAAACTCCAGGAACATCATTGTTAAGGAATTTTGGAGGCTTTGGTTATCTAATTGAAGAGAATGCCATCATTTTTAATAGGAGTCAGGTACCTGTATCTCTCTAGAAAGAATAGCAGCTTTGCAAACTTTAGCATTAATCTACACATGTACTTAGTTGTAATTGGGGTAAGCTTTGTGGTGGGAGCAAGGAAAATTGGAGCACCTGAATGGTGCTCTTCACTGAGTAGGCTTATGAATTCCTCCCTTCTCCTCCTATGTGTTACAGCCCAATAAATAACAACGAGGTAGAAATTGGCATTTTAAAGTCAGAATGTAGGAGTCTTTGCTTGTGTGGTGGAGGCTTTCCATGGCAGGCAGAGGCAGGGAATGGGGCCATGTCTCTAACAGAGGGGACAGCTCCAAGAAAAGACGGTCCTGCTTCCAGCAGTCACCTCCTGAAAGCTCTGGTCCTGTCCCAACAGAGGCAGATAAACCTCCCTGTGCCTCCAGCCTGCACTGGATCAGGCTGGCAGGGCCAGCTGGCACAGTCTGTGCCCTGAGGATTGCACTTGGGGGATCCAGTGCAGAGAAAAAGAGAGGAAACAACTCAGTGAAAACTGTAGAACTCAGAAAAGTGAGTTAGGACTTAGCCATGAGGGTAAAAAGACCTGACTGAGGTTTCACAAAAAAAGTCCGTTAACTTTCCTTCATGTGGCCATGCTTTTAGACACTGAATATATCTAGAAAACAATTAATTTCTTACTTTCTGAAGAAACTTTCGCACAACAGCATCTTTTTTTATTTTTATATTTTCCCTTCAATATTATATTCCAAGAAGGCTGCAGCCTTCTTTTTAAAAATAATAATGGGATCTGGGTTTGGTTTAGAATTTTTCCTCTGGACAAACTATTTAGGTCTTGTTTTCAATACCTGCTATTTTTACCTTACTGAGCTGGAAGTACGCTGTGCTTAAAGCAAAGAGCTAAAGTTTTTTGTTTGTTTGTTTTTCACATGCTAACTTCTGGCTTTTGGCCATGCTTACAAGATGCTCACTTTACACCTGTCAATTTAAATGAGTTTTGTTTTAATTTTTATACCAGATGAGTTAATTTTTGTGGTCTTCAAAAAGGCTGGGTAGAGAGTTTCCCAGAAACCTAGCATTTCCAAATAGCCCCTTCAAGTGGAATCACTTACCACAATTTAAATATTCAAGCACTTTTATTTTAAAGTTAATATTGTTTATAGGGAAGCAAATGCAAATAAGTGTAAAAACCTTTTGGTATTAGGTCATTAAAAATCCATTCTTGACTTCCTGCCCACAACTACATCTTTTTTCAGACCTGTCACCCATTTCATTTAAGCACTTAGCTTTCTCCTAATGAATGAATTGGCATTTCATATTACCTTATTATCCTATAAAGCAAAATGCATACTCAATAACATTAACGGTAATTTCTCATAAAGACACATTATCGATCCGGGTGCTACCTGTAAGCATTGAAAATTGCAGCCTGCACTCAGAGCTTTTCACATCTGGGCCTGAAGAATTAAAGAAAAATTAAATTTGACAGCAGTAAATTCACAGGCACAATCTAGGCACCAATTTATATGCAAAATGAAATGCTTTATGAAAATTTCCTCTATTTTCTCACGGAGATTTGGGAAAAAGATTTCACTAGATGCTTCTTTCTCTAATATCCCTCTACTTAAATATTATACTGCAGTCACTGCAGACTCCCTTTGATGTATAAATAATCAAGTTAAATTATGTGCAGCAAGGAGACTAGTGCTCTGCCATTCTTATTTTACAAAGTAATATCTACCCTAGAGGGTCAAATTTCCCTGACAAATTCTTAATTACTATGTTGCAACAGAAGCAGAATCTATTTGTGCATAAATCCCGGGCATTCCCATGTGGTAAGTAACTAATATTACCAACCATTTCACTTGGCCTGTTCATTGAACTCCATAATTAGATAATACTTTTGATGATGGTACATTTGAAGTCTTAATCCATTTAATTTTTTATGAGATTTTTTTTATTTTAATAGGGATATGTTAGTGACCGCTGCCTATTTAAAAATCATTAAAATTCTGTCCACAGCAGTAATAAAGATTAAAGATTACTAATATGGCATTCATAACCTTTCTGGTTTTCTAGAAATCTGGGGCTTAAGGTAAATGTTAAAGGTCATTTAATATGTTAGTCAGTAATTATAATCCTGGGTAATAGGTTCCTTTTCTAATTATGCTGGTATAAAAGTTCTATTGTTTGGGTCTGTTCTTCTGATTTTCTTATTTGGGTTTTTTTGGGGGATGAGTAATCCTGGAATTAAGTTTCTGAACATTGATGAAAGTAGGTAATGCACAATGATTAACTGGATAAAAGCCATATGTTTGAATGCCGCATAATATCTTGCCTTGAAGTTACTTACAAAAGATGCAGCATCCCCTTCCAGGAGAAATAAAGCAGAAAGGTCACTGAAGAGATTAATACCTTTTTTTTTATTTTAATATCAAACATTGACAAATAAGATAAAGGCTTTGTGAGCCAGCTTAGAAGAAAGTGAGAGTGGTTAAACACTAGATGCGAGAGAATCTTAAAAAAAATAATATGCTGGTCCTTTCAGGGGCAGGGAAAGGAAACTTCCTCCTTGAGGCCCCAATTCAGGAAAACGTTCAGGCATGTGTTTTATTGAATGTGGTGTAGCCTGCGTAATTTCCTGGGGCACAGCTTGGATCTGCACTTAACTACTGATCTGTGTGATAAAGTGGGACTGATGAGGCTTGCTGAAGAATATGTTCTTCCCCTTCTTCTCATGCCAAAAAAATCTGGGTGATTTTGTCTTAGAAATACAATTATTTTCTATGATGTGGATATTCTGCAGTGCTGTTCTTACCTGAACGTAGATAGATATTCATTGTATTTTTAGACTATAACAATATTTACATATCCAGAGTATGTAAGTTCTGGAGTAAGCACTTAAAATCACTTCTAAGTACAAGGCATTTGATTTTAAACATGTTCTTAAGCACCCTTTAAATTAAGTGTTTACTAAAATACTGTGTTAGGTCACAGTGCCCTGCTGAATAAGCTCAGACCCTGGAAAGGGTCAAAAGGGACAAAACTCCCCCTGCAAAACCTGCATTTCTGGCCAGACATCTTCATGCCAGCTGTGAGTCTCACACCACACACTACAACTTAGTGCCATCATGCCCTTCACTATCTGCAGGAGGAAAAATGTAATGGAAAACCAGAACAATAGTAAGAAAATGTCTTTGGGAAGTGACCTGCTCTTTATAGTGCTTTTCAATTTTTGCACAATACAAATACATCATAGCATTTAAAACTCCAGTGTCATTCTTATTTCAGCAGTAATTATATCTCACTAGCTGGCTTTGGACAAGTCACTAAGGTCACATTTGAAAGCATCTGCGGGTCATAATTTTTCCATGGGCACTGAGCGAGCAGCTTCTTGAACTGCAGAATTTTGCAGGACTTGATGTACTGTTGTTCTGAAAATCAGGTCTCCCATGTCTTTGCATGGGAATAGAAAAGAATGTTGATAAGCCTATGAAAATTCTGGTCTTAGCACTTCCATTTTAAAAGGGTAACAGTGATATGGATTGTTGAGGTGGTATGAAGTTTAAATGGTCAATTTTTATTGGTCATTTCCCTTTTCAATAGTCAAGCAGCTGATAGTACACTGGTTGATAAACGACTGAAAATCATAGCCCAAATCTTTTTCAGCAGTCTTTTTTTATTCTTGAAGATTTACAAATTCACAGCCTCTTGTACTTAGAGTTATTTCAAAGGAGCTATAAAGCAGACTGATGAATATAATTTAACTGTGATTGGTGAAATTTCAAGAATGTTAAATCAGAATTGTATATAAGCCCTTGATTAAGAAATTAATCTTTTATAAGCATTTCCTTCATACTGAAACCCAAGCAGCCAGATCTGAGGCTTTCTTGTAAAGAAGCAATAGCTGACTTGAGAAAAAGTTTAACTTCCTGATTTTATCAGTAAATCCATGTGAGCAACCTTCTTTCCCAGCAGTTTTGAAATACTGGAGTGAAAAGAGTATGTTTAAGTTCAAATTCTTATATATTTTTCTGCCTCTATTTTTTTGCCTTTTACCTAGCTGCAGCTTCCTGATGAGTCTTTCATGCAAAATACTACACAAAATTCATGTAAAGGAAAATGAAGACAGCAAAAGCTTCCTGTTTTCACACTCTCACACAATTTACCCATTCACTGGTCTTAATACTAGATAAAATTAACGAGCAATTTTCATGGCTACTTCTGAACTAAAGTGCCACTTTGATCGCAAATTAACAAACTTGGTTGAAATTAGTACTAGGCTTAGATATTATAAATATTCACAGGAACCTCTGGCTCAGTTTCTACCCAAAGAAACTGTGATCAGTTTTTAGCTTTCAAAATGCAATATCTTCCCAAGAAAAGAGCACTGGAAAAGAAAGAAATCTACACTGTACTTCACCAAACAAGAATTCAGTCACTTGAATGACAGAGTCAAATTATGCTCCTTCTCTAGACCGGCAAGGCACACCACCAGCAGCAGGCAGTTTCTGAGCCATCTCGGCACCAGTGAGGGCTCTCCAGCCCTTCTCAGATGTTGAAGCAGCTTCAAGACTTCATCTAATCTACATTTAGCTAAGGTGTTTTACCTTCTTTCAAGTCAGGATGCTCTTGTCACGCTTCCTTCCTATGTTTCATCTCCCATAGTAACGATGAAATGTAATCGGACCTGCTTTGCTTGTCCTAGATGTATTCTGTGGATAGAGGACCCTTGTGGATAAATCACATCTTGCACAGCCACAGCTGCATAAGGGCTGATGTAAAGTACCCCTGCAAAGTGTAACAAAGAAATACTTTGCTTATGGGATGTGTGTATTTCATAGAATCATAGAATGTTAGGAGTTGGAAGGGACCTCTGTAGATCATCAAGTCCACGACCCCTGCCAGAGCAGGGTCACCCGGGGCAAGTCACACAGGAACAGGTCCAGGTGGGGCTTGAAAGACTCTAGAGAAGGAGACTGCACAGTCTCTCTGAGCAGCCTGTTCCAGACTGTCACTCTCACAGTGAAGTTTCTCCTCGTGTTGAGGTGGAACTTCCTGTGTTTCCCCTTGCTACCACTACCTCTTCTCCTATCACAGGGCACCACTGAAAAGAGACTGGCCCCTTCTACTTGACGCCCACCTTTCAGATATTTGTAAACATTCATAAGATCCCCTCTCAGGCTTCTCTTTTCCAAGCTCTCAGCCCCAGGGCTCTCAGCCTTTCCTCCTAAGAGAGATGTTCCAGTCCCTTCAGCATCCTCATAGCCTCTGCTGGACCCTCACTAGTATTTCCCTGTCCCTCTTGAAATGGGGAGCCCAGCACTGGACACAATATTTCCTGTATTGATCTTTCCTAAAATGTTTTCCATTGTTCTGCAATGTGAATGAAAATAATAGCTAAAAGTTTTATATTATTTATTCATCTGCTACCTAATTCTCACAACTGTGAAGAAGAGCTAGATTTCATGGCAACAGGGAGGAAAGACCCACAGTGAATAATGATCAAATACAACGGAAACCTGCAGTACTGTTACCTTCTTCCCATCTCCAGCAATGGGTGCAGTCATGTTGCAGATGAGTATTCATGGTAATTCTCTCAGACCAAAAGTCAAACTGGTCGAAGTCTGTGGTGAGCCACAACTTGTACAGCTCCGTGGTACCTTTTTGCCTGTTATTCCATTTCTGAGTGCTGTTGCAGCCATCCACAAACCCTCCCAAAAAAAGTAAATTTCATCATAGGCATCAGATTTCACCCAGTCATCTCCTTAGTAAAACTGTAAGCTTTTCGGGTCTGGGCTGGTAAAGTTTCATAACAGCTTTGTGCATTTGGTAAGAATTAACTTGATAGCATCTAAATATATTATGTTTGTTGTTTCTAAGTTTAGGACTTTAAATGAGCAGCTGATATAATGGGAGAGATGAGAAACTCAGAAATTATACAATGAAACACTATAAAATTATTTTGTATTTTATTATTTTCTCTCATTAAACGTAGTTTCAAATTCTTGAGACAGAATTAAAAAAACTACGTAGATGTGGCACTTCAGGACATGGTTTAGTGGTCATGATAGTGTTTAGTAGTTGGTTGGACTTGATGATCTTGAAGGTTGTTTTCAACCTTAATGATTCTATGAAAAGGAGAATAACATACAGAATATTTTAAGTGATAGTTTTACAAAACTTTTAAAAATCTTTACATTACTTTACATCTATGTATACCTTTTCTACTGTTTATTTCTGTGCAGTATTGTCAAAGTTTTTCGCTATAAGCATAAAATATACTGCTACAACTATAAATACACACAGAGAGTCTTGAGGTTGATAAGGCTGTGTAGGCATAACTTGGAGTATAACCTGTCTTACAGATTGGAGGGTTAGTTCAATAGTGCAGAGCAACATAATAAGAATGATCAACTTATGTTACTGTCACAGATTTTTGCTTGAAAAACTTATAGAATAGAAAGGAACAGATTCCAGTGCTGTATAGCAATGTTTAGAAACAGCAGAAGATAATACCAAAATGCAAATCTTCCATGAAAAATTGATGGAGACACATACAGGTTGGTGGGTCTTCAGTCTGAGGTATTGGAAATCTAAGTTTGGATTTGACTCTCTTATTTTTAATGAAATTTATCTTAATATATTATAAAACATGTTATTTCCTGGTTTAAATGTTGAATGACTCAAAAGGGGAAAAAATTATGAGAAAATCACAACATTTAATAGTGTTCTGTTTTTTCCTCCTTGAATTCTAAAATTCAGGGGGAAAAAATAATCAGATTTATATTTGTTAAGTGGGTCTTTGTTTTTCTTCTTTCTTTAGTTTTCTTTTGTAAATCTCTCCTTCCAGTGTCTCCTTACAATCTCAATTATTCTAACAGATTAAATTCTAAAAGTAATTGCTATAGCTGCATTTGGAAGGAGGAGTGTAGAGTGACATCTATCAGATAAAAAAAATCTCCTGCTGGTGTGTGATAGACTGATGTAGAAGAGCAAGGCTTGCTCTAGCAAAAATAACCATTTGAGCTTGCCGAGCTTGACTAAGAAATGCAAAATTGTATTCCTATAGTTAGCCTTTAACTTGTCCTTTGCTTCATGAACCAGCCTGGGTTGTGAGCATCTTTTCCTTTGTGGTTTTGGGTCAATAGCTGAAGGAATACTGCAGGGTACACCTGAGCTCTAACAAAGTATGCTGCCCTGGTGGAGAGCTGGGACATGGGACTTGGCTGGTGGCACAAAGCTCTCGCTAAAACATATAATTCATGGTCTGAAATAATTTTGTGACTCTGGATACAACTGTCCTTCGTGTGTTTGGACAGATATACATTCATAATGTGATTTACTCACCACAAATGGGGCTGAAGAGAGGTATCCAAGCCATACCAGAACCCATAACTTTGAATTAGATGATTTGGGACTAGGATAGGAAATCCTAAACATTTTCAGTAGGAGAGCTTATTGCTGCTGTAAGGTACTGGTGTACCAAAAATTCTGTCTTAAATACCATCAGTCTTTGTGACTTGTAAGTCACAGCTCTGGTAAGAGAGGAACATAGTGGCAACTGAGATACAGGTAGGAATCACAGTAAACAATGCAAGATTGGTTACATGCAGAAGTGTCAGATAAAAATAGGAGGGGACTCAAAGAGGCATAGGGTGGAGACACTGGAGTTACCATTATTGCTAGATAACAAAGTATGAAAAAATAATTACATATTTAATAGGCCTTCTGTTTGATAACTAAGTAAACTCTCTGCTTACTGTAATTGGATAATCAAGGGATAACAGATAAGTGCTTTTTTGCCTATATTAGAAAATACATAGTTCTGCATTTCCTTTGTTTTCCACCTGTAATGTAATGCAAATGGCAGGAATGCAAATAGTAGTCATCACCTTTGTGTAACTGTGATTGCCTTGTGTTTCTGGTTTTTGGTATTGTAAGACCAACAGAACTTGGTCTCATGCTATAAATTCATGTGGATTATGCCTCTGGAGATTGTTTGATTTCTGAATGGGCAAGAAACCAGATTTTTTTCTTTTCTTTGCATTGTGGCAGTTAAAAATCACCCTGCAGACTCCTCCTTAGTTCCTAGGTTATAAAATACTATAAGGAGATGGCAGAGGAAAGATTATTCAATTCAAATCAAAGAAGAGGACAGAAGAGGAAAACACTCTGTTTAGAGGTTAGGATTTTCACCTCGGAAGAGTGGAAAAACTCCATCCAGTTTTTTCCCATACCCTTGCATACACATTTCACAATTGGATGCATTCTCTAATGGCCCTGGCATATAATCTAATGCAGTGCTTTCTTGTTTGCTGAAGGAAGTTACGTTTGAGGGGTCTGGCGGGAGCACTCATTCTATACTGCTACTATAGCAGTAATAAAAACGTGTTCCTTGTATCATCATCTCTGCTGTGGTGACAGTGGCGTGCCTGTGGACAGTGCCTATGTGCCTATCAATAGGTTTTACTGGAGTTGAGGTATTTGGCTACCAGTCAGGACAGATGCTAATAACACTACAGGTCTTTGCTCTGCTAGTCCCACAGTTCCTGTTTATTCTCTTAAGGAGGGAAGTCATTGTTGGAAGGACTGAAACCCCTGCTTTTAAAGATGCTTTCACTGCCCCACCTGGGCATCTGCTGGGGTCATTGCCTCAGTTTTCCAGTCTGTAAAATTAAAATATTTCCTTTTGGAATTGTATACTGATAAGTATTATTTGTGTGCAAGGATCTGAAAAGTGGGAGTGTTTTGTATAAACTAGAGCTACTCTTCTGTGTTTGTTTTGTTTGTATATCGAGCATATCAGTAAACACAGTTTAGAGAGCAAACATTTGATAGCATATTGTGTTGCATAGAAAAACCCATAGGTGCCTAGGTACATGCAGATGTGAAAGCATTAATGAACATTTTAAATAACAGGGGAAAACTTTCTGTTCAGAAATACCGTTACCCTTACATACAATTTTATATACATGCATGTTGCCACATTCTCTTTCAACTAACCTTTGTGTGAGAGAAACTTTTGCTGATGTCAGATGATCAAGAGGACATTAGCAGCTGATTTTGGTGCCTGTCGGGTGCTGTTGGGTACGTTCCCCCACCACCAGGCTGGCTTCCCTCACTACTGACACTGACCTTGCAAACAGCTCCGACAAAGGTCGGAATGGATTCATTGATCAGCCAGGCCAAGCATATGACAGTCTGTGCCTTAATTGAATCCCAAAAGGGGGCAGACTGGGTTTTTATTACAGAGGCCAGACGATAGCACTCATTAAAAGCTCCACAGACTGTGTGGTTTACTAATTAGTTTATTATACAGACACCTTGACGATGGGCAAAGTTGTCATTTTGCCCTTTATCGCACAGGGGATGTTGTTAAAAGTTTAATCAGCTAACACTGACCAACTTAGCTTGGCAGGCTGTGGACAGTCATTACCGAGGTCACCCCTGCTGTAGCAATTCTGACAGGGTCACAGCATGAATCTCCAATAAAAAGCACATTACATAAGGTAAGAATGCACCTGAAAGGGAACCAGGAAAAGAGATGTGCTCAGTGGGAAGTAGGAAACAGATGGACTGTTAGGACAAGTGAAGCCTGTTATGGTTTCTCTTTGCTTACATTGTTTAACATATGCTTTTTGGAAATAACGGGAGCTCTGAGCTATTGCTGTGATATGTTCATTAGAACACAAGATAGCCTGAACCAAGTGGGGTGTGAACAGGCATTAAGTATCTCTGCTTTCGAGAAAGCAGAGATGATTTCACGAGTTAAGTAATGCCTAATGCCCAGGTAACAGACTGGTCCAGAGCCATAAGAGAACTTGCACTGGGAAAACTGAAGAGTGAGACAACACAAGTTTTTGCCTTATGTTGCTTTTCTTTCCAACATACTCTGGGTAATTTTGTAATGTACCTTAGTAGTTTTGTTCCCTTCAGCTGTGGGCAAGTGTTACAGCTTAGAAAAACTTTGCATAAGGTTTCTTTCACATAGTTTTACTACAGTGACATCTGGAAGTCTGAGCAGAGTTCAGGGCCTGTTAATACTCAGTCTTAGAGAAAAAAAATGTGCCCTGTATCAGCTCCATATCAGAAGACCTAGAGTATAACTGGATAGGTCAGATTAAGACTGCTGTAAAAACTGAGGCAAAATAACAAAGGTCCTTGATCTTCTTTTCAGAGTCCCATTGACTAAACTGTACTGCAACTTGATCTTTTTTCTTAGGAAACCAGCTTAAAAGAATAATAGCTTCATCTATCAGTCACACCTATGAGTCAGCTTCAGTCAAACTGAAACTGGATATGGACCTCAATTCCTTGGAGCCTTCTAGTAGTTGGTAGTTTCCACAAATGCTGGCAGAAGAGTATTTCCTTGAGGGAAAGACAGGGAAACAGAAGTCATCCCTGATATTTGGTCAGAGCGGGCTGGCAAATCAATTGGTCAGCATGCCTAATAGATCAGATCAGACCTGGCATGTGCTGTGTGTTTCTCACTGATCCACAAAGAAACTCATGTAGGGGACACAAAGTGGATGGAGAATCTGAGACAAAAGGGTATTTGAGAGCAGGCTGGGGAAACATGATCATTTCACAGGGAGGAACTGGTGAAGTGGGATGACATGGGCAAGTGAGTTTAGAACAGGGTTTTAAGAGAGAGACTGAAAAAAAATTAATTCATTGAGATTGGTATCTCTAGAGGATATGGGACAAAATTCCAGATAAAATGCGACTGTTAGCTGCTGCACATGGAACGAATCATTTCTTCAGGTGTAGGGCAGTGTGACATGACAAGAAAATTCCTTTCCAGTCCTCAAACGGGTTCATGACATAAACAAAGTAGAGACAATCCCCCAAGGAATCTCCTAGCCTGTTTTTCAGTTTACAGGGATGGGAGTACAGCATCATGTCATCTAGAACCTGGAAATGGCTACATCTGAATGCACACACTCCTGGAATTATCAGCAAAGAAAGATACCCATAATACTGAGTCACAGGTACAGTGCGTGATAGCAAAAATGCTTATCAAACTGGAAGCATTGAGTAAGTGTGGTGACTTTGTTACCCTGACAAAGTATTAGGATATTTATTCTTGGCTCCAGATTATTTTGTCCTAAATGAACTGGACATGACTGCATTTTGGCATTGCCACAAATCATCATCTGTAGGCTTTGTCTGAGATCTGGGCTAGGGTCTCTCAAATACGAATCCCAGCCAGCAGCTGTAATTCCAGAATATCAGTTCAGAAACCAGACAAAATGTAGGGAAGCTCATGTACATGAAAATCTTATGCTGTTCTGGAGCTGAGATACAGAGATTGGCCCAGAAGGCTGGTGTCACCATCATATTCCCAAATCAATTATTATGGGGATTCAGGAAAGTAAAGCATAACCTGGTGTACTGCAATAGATAAGATTCATTTTCATCTGAACATTAGCATAAGGTGAAGTGGCAAAAAATTTATACTTTTCATATGGAGTAAAGATCCATGAGTGTGAACTTAAGAAATGTCCTGAGCGCAGCGTGTTGTGTGGTGTGCAACAAAGAGAATGTGAGAGCAAGCCAACTCCGTGACAAAACACAACAGCTGCACCTCTACTCACAGCAATGTTATCTGAATGCTTAGGACAAGAATAGAAAAAGAATATTGCACAGACCCTCACCTTGCTTTCATCAGCCCAGTTCCCTTACCTTTAATTTTTATGTGCTGAGTATTAGCCCTGCCTTTATTTGAAATGTGGAGCCATTCATGTTACCCACAGAGGAGAAACTGGTGTGAGTGTATCGCTACACCATGGCCAGCAACAGGTCATGTAAAATGGAGGTACCATTGCTAGTTAACATGTCTTGGTAGTCACCCCAGGAGTCTTCTCACAGTGACAGATTGCTCTGTTACAACCATAGAGGCAAATGCTCTATCATTAACTCACTTTTAAAAAAGCTGCCTTAACTGTGAAACTAAAAGACTCCAACTTTTCCTTTTGCTGTAGCTCCCTCAGGCAATGAAGGAATTTGCGATGTGTGTCAATGAGACATTTGAAATCTCACACATTTAAATCATCCCGACTTCAACAGCATTTTAAATACACTGAAACTAGCAGCATTTCTAAATTCAAACACTTACCACTTCCTTCCCACAAGCTTGCTCCTATGAGCCTCAAAGGCAGGAGAAAATGTTATTATGTGAACAAAGCATCTCTCTGTAACTGAATTAAATATAAATCCCTTTTAAAAAGAGATAATATAATAATTAATACTTTGTACTACTATATTACCTTCCTTATTGCAGACTAAGGGTATTCATTCAGCCTTAGCCCACCATTTCTCTTCTCATTTTATAAATAGAAAAATTGAGACACCAAGGGGCAAAGTGATTTAACTGAAGGCACAAGGCAAATCATTATCAGTGTAGTCATAAGATCCTGGAAATCTGGTTCTCAGAGGTGCATTCACTGTTCTGGCACCAACCCTACTGCAAAGCAAAAGTACAGTATAAAAAGGTGCCATCAAACAGCGTTATCTGAAAGTAGAAATACAAATGAGTACAATGAAAAATAACAGTGAATCCTCAGTCCCCAAATCTCAGCTTCAGAAAGACATACAGCTCAGTGGAAAGCAAGCTCTCAGTATTGTGGCCATGATTTCAAGCAAGCTACATTCAGTGGTGGGAAAATTAACGGTAACTTCACCGCATCATGTGTGGCATTTCTCGGTGTATGTGAAGAAAATCTCATAATCCTATCCCCCAGCCTTTCACCATGCAAGCCAGTGAGGAGTCCCCATTAAGTTCAGCAGTGTGAGACTGCAATTAAGCAGCGATTAAGAGTCACACAATGCAGCCCCACTGGAGGGATGAGCTGTGTTCTGGCTAACATGATCGGCAAACAAACTCTTTTGAAGTGCTTAGACATAGTGCATTAGAAAAAGTACCCGGTGTGAGGAATTACTCTGCTGCCTTCACGCAGACGTATATCCAGGCTTCACTCAGCCCTGTAGATGGATGGACCTGTTTATCCTCCAGAGGGATTTTACATGGCACCAGCAGGCTGCCCACAATGCAAAATCAGGCCTTTAATGATTGCTTGTGAGAACTCAGAACGACAAAGCATTTCATTAATCGTCCATTCCTAATCAGGCTCTTAATAGATCTATAAATGAATAAATACCCTAAGGAAATCGCTACTTTAAAAAGGGGAGAAATTGGGTACCACTTTGAATATTGGCAGACACAAGAGTTGCCTTTTAACTCTGGAGTCATTCAACTTTTGTTGGAGTGTTACATAAAAGCTTTTAATTTACCGAGTACCTTTTTGTGAGTCAAGGGGATCATTTGTGACTAATGAAGAGCAAAGAACATTTTAATAATAGTGACAACTGGCTTTGATATTAATATTGTCTCCAAAAAAGTCTCTTTTGAAGTCTCTGAGATTAGGAAAACCCTTTATATTTTATCCAACCGTGTTAATAAAATTGCCTTGCCTACATAATGCTCTCTCGAAAGCAAAAGTAATTTTCCCCCATTTAGTTCCCTGTGCTATCCTTTCGATATTTTTATATAAATTTTTTCTCACTTGTCATTTTTCTGTTCATCAACATTTCTAATTTTTTTATTAGTTTTCAGAAATCATATCTAAATGAAAACCCAAGTGTAATGCTTTATTTCTTACAAGAACTTGAACATATTTCATATCTTTAAAAATGGAAGCCTTTTTGTATGTCATAGTTATTTCTTGAGGCTTTTTTAGGGGGGAAGTAGGGTAATGTTTATGCTAGTTCAGTGTTTCTTAAAACTTATGGAGTCTATTAAAGGATCAAAAATCCCAGGTCACCCAGTAACAGTACTGTTAGGTGAAGATCCTTTCACACATTACCTAGGCAAGGACATTTAGCTGATATCCAGAAAATAAAAAATAAAAAGATAGAATGTTGATGAAAAATGTGTTATTAATTTAAACAAGACAACCTCCTTAGAAATGTTCTGGGGATCAGAATGAAAACCAAAATTAATACAGGACCTTTATCCTCCTAAGACAATAGCACACTGTCCCTGTGTGCTAATGCACATGATATTTCCACACCCAGTAGTAGGCTTTATAGTTCCTTACCACTTCTCATTTATTGTTTCCAAGATGAACTGCAAACCCAGTATCCCAGTTATGGTTTCTGTAAATGCAAGGAATGGCACTGAATGATTTCCTGAATTTTGCCTCAAATTCTTCCTTCATTTCCAACAGTAGCTTTTTTTCCCATCTTTTTCATAAAAAACTGTTGTACAGTACTCCCATGTCTTTCAGTACACACCATGCTCTCCCCAGAGAGAGCTGCATTTGAATGGTGTATATAACATGAGCAGGTGCTTTTCCTTGTGGGAGTGCTCAACTGAAGCCTTCTTCAGGAAGTTACAGTTTTGTAGGCAGTATGATGGAAGAGAAGGAAAACATTAATCTAATTCTCTTCTAGGTCTGTTCTGTGAAAAATACCATATAGATGTTACCTATATATGACAGACCCTGAGATCTTGCAATCTATCCAGATGGACATGGCAATGACCACAAGTGAGAGTAAGTTACTTCTCTTTTGGTTTTGAGTTCTGCATCCCTAAAAACTTTATTACATCTCACAGTCTTGTTAAAATCATAGTGAAACAACACATATTTCTCAACTGATAGACATCAATATTTAGTTCCACTGAAGGGGAACTGCTACAAATGACTGATGTGAAGAAAAGTGTCTAAATTCTATCCTTACATAGTCTCTCGTTTTTGAAATGAAACATTACTCAGTTGTCCGGTAGTTTTTAGAGAGGGTTACAAGTTAAAGCAATGCACTTGCTTAAGAATCTTGTTGAATCAGGACTGCATGTGATGTATTGCAAGTTATGAATCATTTGAAGCATAAACCAGAAAAAACTTATTTTTCTTCAGTTTCTTTCCTACTGCCCATGATGTATTCCCTCCAGCACTTCCTTAATTAGGGAAGTTAAGACCGTAATTCATCTCCAGTTGTTTCCTCCAAGCAGCAGCAGCAGTAGGTACATTAGCATAGACTGAGCTCCAGACGTTTTGCCATGTGTTCTAATCCTACTTAGCAGGCTCTCACCAGTCCCAAAAAGCAATGCTATTGCTCTTGGAGAGAAAATAATATACAACACGGGTAGCAGTCTACTCAGGGTGCAAACACAGAGCAAAACAAGCCTACAATCTTGTGCTGATTTCTGAAGATACTGTGTGTCCTTCATATGTTAAATACAGTCCAGCTGTGTTATACTCAGTGAGGGACAGAAGATTGTGAACCACATTCTCTTCTTGGGGAGCCCTGCATAGCACATGTTTTAGGTAGTTCTGACTAAAACCAGTTTCCTATTTTGATTTTAACTATAGAAACAGAGGAGACTGCAAATTTAGCACCACATTTAACTAGAAACACCAGGCATGTGATAAATACATGTAATTTTGACACAGAGAGAAGTTTGCTATAGGGCAACTAAATGTAGACCTACAGCTAATATTTATGGCCAGGTTTCTAACAAAGGGATAATAGGTCTAGACTGCTGACTCAGCCTTCCCTATCTATCCAGGAATGCTGTCACTAGAGTAAAGATAACTGAGAAGGTTACGAGGGGCCATAGAGGCCCCTGTGATGTGCAAGAGCCAGAGTGCCCACAGAGACTCATTCATTTCTACTGCACCTCAAAGTGGGAGGAAGAAAGGACCTTGGCAAGTGTTCGTTCAGATGAAGAAACCTTTTATGGGAGTTTCTATAATGCTTCATTTTGAATGACTACGTGGTAACTAGAGCTGGATGACTGTATAATAAGGCTCACTGGCTCTCTGACAGAAACTTTCATAAAGGAAGAAGTTACTGATGAAAGTGAATGGGATTTTGTGTGTGTGTGTTTCTTGTGCAGCTTGAGGTTTCATCTGGATTTCAGTGCCTGTAGAATGAGGGACAACAGGGGAGCAGGCCACAAACCTTAACTCCCTGTGCTCTCCTCCTGAAAGTGAAAGAAGATCATCAAAGGGAATGAGAGTGACAGACTCTCTAACTGAAAGGCATTGTATATTCTTGCTTTAGGTCACAGCCATGGTTTGCATCACAGAGCAAAGTCTGTCTAATTTAACATTTATGAACTCCTTGTTTCCAGGGTGCAGTCTTAAGTGGGCTTGAAAACTTAGGGTGTTAGTGCAGAGTTACAGTTATGGGGCTTTATTTGGTTTTTACTTTTGGCAAATCTAAAATTTTCCATTTATGCCCAAGTGTTGAATGACTCCTTTGTTATGGATCCTTTCCCTCTTCCTTAACCTCTCCTCTTTGCTCATCAGCCTGAAAAAGTAAAAAACCTACCATGTCACCAAGTTTATACCAACACTTTTACATGCATACTTCCTTTGTTCATAAAGTATACTAAAACATTACAACCAATGAAGCTTGTATAGATTGTTCCCACCAAATGCAATGGAGAACCTTGCCTAACTGATGTTTCTGCTTTCGTGTTAAATTCGCTTCTGCATAGGGCTCAATAAATGAGAAAGTGAAAAAAGAAATGCATGTAAAATATTTCTTATTATAGAATGGGAACGACATGTCAGGGAACTGTAATTACTATATATACAGTCCTAAGAAAAAGTATAAGCTAGTTTTTTTCTGAGATTTTAATAATTTTGCAGATGTTGAAAGTTTGTGGTTTTTTTTAAATAGCTTTCAAGCTATTTCATCTTGATAATCTGATTTTTCAAGTGCTCAGTCTGCAATTTGTTATATATATATTTATATATGTGTGTGCCCACACCATAATCATGCCGTCTCAGTTATAAGAGCAAACAGGTTCACTTGAGTAAGTGTTCACACTTGCAATGCAATTGTGAACTGGTGTACTGTGAACGTACTAAACTGGTGTTCTACTACTGTGTTCCAGTACCAGGCTTCAGCAACAAGGTGTTGTCTTTGAAATGCAAAATATCTTTTTTGTCTTATACACTGACAAAACAGGAAGATCAAATACACAAAGCTTTTTTTAATCAGCTGACAGGATGATTTGAAGGATAGGACTGATGTTAATAGAGAAAGCAATAAAGTAAGCCCCATGGCTCTGTTAAGTTGTTGGGGTATGTTTTGGATAGATTCTGCTAATTTTGATTCTGCCCCATTAGTCCCCTCATTAACTACTAGACTGGCTAAAAGATGATGTTGAAATTCCCAAGGAGTATTTGCTCTATCCTTCACTAAAAAAAAAAAATTCATCTCTCCAGCACAAAGAAATAAGAGATTCATATAAGCAAATAATAAATTAGAGATCACTTTGACAAACATGAACTTCTCCCATTATTTCTGTGTGAGCTGAAATAATCCAGATGTATAGGAAAATGAGAGAATGATTGGAAACCTAAAATACAGGAAATAGGTAAATGTAGTATCTGATTTTTAAACAGGGGAGAATTGTAGATAGAGGAATTGTAGGCCAAATAGATAAGGAGCAATACTCAATCCACCTGTAAGCAAAGGATGTAAAAGTGATAAGTAACAACTGACAGATACATCAGACTGAGAATCTGTCAAACCAATCACGTTTCCTTCAATGGTACAGTAACAGGATTCATGGAATGAAGTAGTTGTGAGTCACCGTCAGATTCTGACATGATTTGAAAGACGTTACCATAAATAAACCAAGAAAAAGCATACTGGGTAAGTACTGTAAGCACATCAGGTTAGAAAATGAAATCTAAAAAGTTATAAATGGGTTTCTTTTAAACGGGAGCAATGTAGAAAAGTAGGAGTGCAGTCATACCTTGACCCGGCCTGGCTTTGGTATTATTCCTCATTTTTAGTAATGAAGGGTGGAATTGAGCATATGTAATAATTTTTTTTTTAATTATACCCAAGTGAGATGAGTTACAGGCACCTTGGAAGACAGGATTAGAATTCAAAACAGTCTCAACAAATTAGAATGGTAGAGTGGAAAAATAACTGATGGTTTAATAAGGACCTGACCGCGGTGCTATGCTTACTTTGATTCTTCCTGATTAAACTCGTAACTTCTGCACAAATATAAGATGAGGGAGGGCCACCCTTATGATGCAGCAGATTATCCAGAAATGGTTCGGGGGTTTTAAAGTATAATAATCTGTACATAAATCAATAATTTTAACCACTTGTACTAGGATGTATAAAAAGAAGTGTCACATATAAATCATGGCAAGTAATCTTTTCAATCTTCTGGTAAAGCCCTCAACTCTTATCTCCTGTTCAGGTTACTACATTTTAAAAGAGATGTGAAGAAATCAGGGGCAGTCCAGTCACAAGTGACAAAAATGATCAAAGACCTATATAAAAATGTCTTATAAGCAAAAATAGTGAGGACTGGGCTTGTTTAGTCTGAAGATCAGTAAACTGAAGGGAGATGTAGTAACAGTTTTCAAATTAGTTGATCCCTGTGAAGTGAATGGCAATAAGTACATTTCAATGAACAGTGAAGATAGAAGGGAGAGCATGTTCTGTGGAATATCAGGGTCCCTTTCTGATGATTTTTTATCTGCTCTCAGGAGAAGGAAAGAATTTCCTCCCACTTTCTACCTCTGTCCTTTCTAAATTAAAATTATTTAGTAGATTTAAGTCCTGGCGCCTAAGTCAATATTTAGGCAAATGCTGCATGTAAAACTTAAAAAAAAAAAAAAAAAAAAAAAGTCCTATCTCTGTTCATTAGTGATTTAAGGATATGACTGAATTCAAGCCATTCAAGCACTTTAACTACTCAAGGGATTGAAGTTGGGTGCTGTTTGTTACATATTTCTGAACTTAATCTGAGTTTAGACCAGTATATGTGTACTTTGCCAACTCAGTTCCTCTATTGCATATGAATTTATACATATTTAAATAGAAAATTGATACAGGTGAACAGAGGTCTCAAATTTCTGAACATAAACATTATAGACCTTCATCTCTTCCCCTCTTTCCTTTGCCAGCAGGGGGTCTATGCATTAACAATTTGTGTTCTGACCTTATAGTTTGAAAGGTATTGAGTGCTTTAGCCTCCAGTATTGAAATCATTGCATGTCTGTTGCTGACTCAGATGGAAACAAGGTTAAGCCTGTAAATAGCAACATTATTGAAAATCACTTTTTTAACTGCAATTTCCTGTCCAACACTGAGGCTCGTTTTATCAAACCTCTCCCCTAAAATCATGTGTGAGGACTTGTACACACACACAGCTATTAACCTGCTGCTAAAAAAGCTGTCAGCTTTGCCCATGTTTTTGGGTGGACACTTTTGAACATGTAGCTATTAAAATAGTAATTTCTCTGTTACTCTGCAGTCCAGGAAGTGACTACAGCCCAGACCCACACTGACACTGCACACCCATGGGTGCCCACAGTTGCGTCTACCTTGGTTTTCAATGGAAATCCACACAAATATGTCACTGCTGTTAATTCATTCCTCCTTCACTGAGATGGGTGAATCACTGTATCACTGAGATGGGAAGAGTCACTGTATCCTAAGCATTAAGAAATGTGTGGAGTATCTGTTCTTGAAAAGCTACAGGCAAACTGATGGTCAAAAGGTGGCATCTGATGGTAGACCATGACAAGCTAAACTCTGTGAATTGGGTGTGCGAGGTAGTGGTTAGGTGCATGAATCCCTTCGTGAGTCAAGCCCATAGAACTCAGAGAAGAAAATTCTAATAAACCACTATTAAAATTAAC
The DNA here is from genome assembly GCA_033439905.1 of Ceryle rudis. Classification (NCBI taxonomy): domain Eukaryota; kingdom Metazoa; phylum Chordata; class Aves; order Coraciiformes; family Cerylidae; genus Ceryle; species Ceryle rudis. Next base: position 255 of record JAAGNO010012536.1, on the reverse strand, counting down.
ACTTCATCATAGTTTGGTTTTTTTTTAATCCTTAGCTTTGTAAATCTTAACATTAAATTACAACATATCCCAAATCACAACAGAGGGATAAATTGTCATTCTTTACCATGAGGTAAAAGATAATCTTTCTATTACAAAAAAAACTTTCAAAGATAATATAATGTTGCATGCTTAATTATTATGATTTTATTTATTTTAATACCTTTCCTTTATTTTTTTATTCTATATTTACTATTCTCTCAATCCAAGATATTC
>JAAGNO010012535.1:0-33965 GCA_033439905.1 Ceryle rudis | reverse complement strand
GCCGGGTATAGCTGGTACAGGGGCTTCCGCAGCGCGGCCTGCTCAGCGAAACCGCCCTTTAGCGAGAGGAAAAAAAACCCGGTTTTAGTTAGAACCACTGTTCTGGGATAGTGAGTTTTAAAATGTTGCCTGTCCTGTACAATAAAGGCTGTTTCACCTGGGTGTGAGGTGCTGGAATCGGGTTTCAGTCCGGGGTCCCAGCTCCCCATGGGGTCTTTGTGTCCTGCTCTTGTGTGCTGGAACACAAGAGACCCTGGGCGCTGCGGAAGCTCCGGATGCGTCAGTACTTGGAGTGTGTTGATTTTCCGTAACGGGATGTTAAACATCTGGGAGTGAGCAGTTCTGGTGTTTAATTTCTAGGTTTCTAATGAAGCTGAGTCATGAGACTGTGACTATTGAACTGAAGAATGGGACACAGGTGCACGGAACCATCACAGGTACGGTGGGCTGGGGAGCCTATAGCCAAGGATCACCTCTGACCTTTCTGCTAACAACTGGGCTAAGCTTTTCTGTCCGGTACTCCCTCTCGTGGGGACTTCTCTGTCAGAGGCAGGAGATGTTCTTTATAATCCACATCTTGAGGTGCAGGCATGGGGTGTGTTTGCAGAGTACCAAACTGGTAGCAGGTACACAGCTAAGTTTTTATGAGGTGTTTCAGTACAACTGCATTTTACTTGTGAAATTGCAATAAGTGGCTGCAAAGCCTTACAGCTGAATTGCTGGAAGAGGAACTTCTGTTTGTAATGGTAGCACAGCTAAACAGTAAGCGTGAAGTGCTGATGTGGTGTTAAATCAGGTAAATCATAGAATCATAGATGGTTTGGGTTGTAAAGTGCATTTAGTCCACCCCCCCCTGTAGTGAGCAGGGGCATCTTCAGCTAGAGCGGGTTAAATTTTGCATGAGGGCAGTTTTAATCTAAACAATTATTTTTGTGGAGTTTTTCTGTCGATAAGGTGACCTCAAGAGGAAATTTATCTTTGCATATATTTGCACTGCTTTCATGAAATGGGTTTGAAAACGTGGTTTGGTGGGGGATACAAGGCGAAAAAGGAATCCTGGTGTTGGGAACCTGGTCCCCTGCCGCTGCGTAAAGTCTGTCATGGAAGTTTATGGGTGTTACTGTTTGGTAAGTGCTTTTGGGGATCACTGAACTGGAAGTTGCAGGAAGAGACTTTGTGGTTTGTTGTATGGTTCTCATATGCATTGGAAAATGCGTGGAGTATTTTGTTTAATAGCATCAATGAGGGATATTGTTGTGAGATCGTTCAAGTTGGTGTTAACAGATGTGTCGGTGGAGCACATTGTATTTAGTGGAGCAAACCCTTACTGTGAAGTTGATGAGCATGGTTGATCTCCTTTTCTTCACCCACCTCAAGCTACTTCTAGAAGTTCTGCCCAGACACAAAAAGAAAAACAGATTGATACCTGGCAGAGTTGTGTTCCAGGGGATTGCTTTGGTGCTTTTTTTGGCCAGTAGCACTGCTGAGATGTGGCAAAGTCCAGACCTGGCATGATTTTGCAGCCAGGTCCATCAGCTGTGATTAGACCTGAGCGCAGCACTGTGGTACCCAATTGCAGCAAGTTCTGTCGAACCCAGCGAGGTGGGAAGCAAACAAACGACTTGTCTCCTGACCTTGGTGCTCCTGTAGGCTTGGTTGTGGAGCAAAGGCTCTCCCATTTTCTGCTAAGAATCTGCTGGTTTGGTGCCCTGCCACTGAATTGGCAGCTGTTGGGAAATTGCGATTTCCATTTTTTTTATTTCCATTTTTGATCTGGAAAAGCTTCACACTCATTTTGATCTTTGTAGTTTAATATCACATCCCACACAAGGCTTGCGATGTGCAAAACAAAAACTAACATAGGACTTCTGCCATGTTTGTTTTTCATACGCTTTTCAGGGCTGTCATTCAATACATGCAGCCAGCTGTGACTTTTTTCCGGTTTGGGATGACATGTAGCACGGTGGGCACAGTATGGATTCCATATCGTTCTTGCCTACTGGCTGTTCACAGGGTTTGTGATGACAATGACTGTTGCCTGCAGCAGTGTATTTTACATGCTTTCATAGAGTATATCATGAATATTAGGTGGATTTTACCAGAAAATAAATGCTGCTTTGGTGGTTGGATTTTTCAAAGGTTTACAGAAAGAGGAAATAATTTCTTTTTCCTCCTCAGAGTCTTGTTTTGCTCCTTTTTAAAGGAGTAAGATGACTAGTCTTAGGTTTTTGTAATAAGCAACAGTTTATTTGTTGTTCAAAGGAATTGTTTTAACCATTGACAAATTTGAGAGACAAAGATGTGTTTCCTTCGGTTAGAGACTGAATTAATAATGAGTGGAAGAAGGAGGTGTTAATGAACAGGATAAATCATGTGCATACTCAAAAATAGCCATCAAGGGACCATCTTCTGGGCTTTCATCCCTGATGTTAGACTCGTTTTTTTCAGGAGTGGATGTCAGTATGAACACACACCTGAAAGCAGTGAAAATGACGCTGAAGAACAGAGAACCTGTCCAGCTGGAGACACTGAGCATTCGAGGAAATAACATCCGCTACTTCATTCTGCCAGACAGTTTACCTCTGGATACTTTGCTGGTGGATGTCGAGCCAAAAGTCAAGTCTAAGAAAAGAGAAGCAGGTTGGTTTGCGCTTTCCCAGTCTGTGTCTGCTCTGTCTTGTATGTGTTCTAGTATTCTGGATCCGAGGATATCTGGTTTGAGTGTCTTAATATCTGTATTTGGCAGATAGCTCTTTGATCTTTGAGGGTTTGATATGGAACCGGCCGTGTCTGCCTTTCCCACCATCTTGGCACCTGTAGAGCACTCTCCCATGTGAAATTATGGGTTTGGCTTCTCATACATCTGTTTTTAAACATTAAGCCGGAGTAAATCCTAGCCACAGACTTCACACCAAAGAGATGTACATTTCCTCCTCTCCGCATGTATAGAACCATCTCCTGAATGGTGCAGAGTGATTCATTGAAATCTGCCCTGGTACTGGATGAAAATAATCCACCAGAGAACTGAATTTGAGAGACTGGGGCTCTGAGGGAGCCTAGGCTGTGTGCCACTGAGCTGCTCTGGCTTTGACTCCCTGGGGTGTTCTACTCTGTCTTCTTTCTGGAAACCTTTTTTCAAAGGACAACCCCCTTTTTCCTGGGCAGCATATGGTTTGCCCAGTGTGGTTTTAATATAGCAAGTTGTAAGCGAAAGCTAATTGTGCTCCAAAATAACATCATACTGTTTCTCCTGTAATTAGTGTTTAAGTTCTGCACTCTTTGCTCCTTGCATGTGTCAGAAATTTGTGCTCACCTCATTGCAGTGGTGTAAGGAACCCTCAGGTGTGTGCATCACAACAGCCGCTGTCTTTATAGAGAGTAAGGATAAAGTTACTGGAAGCGTTGTGCACCTCCTAGGCCCATTAAAAATACTCTGATGATGTGGAGGAGTGAGCGTGTTTGGATTTCTTTGTTTCTGAACCTTACAGGTGATGTGAACAAGAACATGGCTGTTTCTTTTTAAAACTTGGAAGACAGAGAAGGAGCTTTTCAACCTCTGTTTCATGCCCCTCGCACCTTCCTTGTAGAGAAGCACTCTGGGGCCACAGCTGTGTCGTGCTGTGCTTTGCCTGCTTCTGGAATGTGGGTGCCGGTGTGTCTCTTACCCAGCCACCCAGTTCCACACACCATTGAGGATCCTTCTGAGCCCTCCACTGACCAACTTGTTAGAAATTAACCAGTAATTCCACAGGTTTGTAGAGTGGCCTTGCAACCTGATAGGACAGGTTCTACTCCTTTAGGAAAAAGGGATGCAATGGCATGTTGTATGTGGATGGTATGACCTCCAGCAGTTGCTGTTTGAAACTTGCTGAGTGTTAATGGACGTAATATCTGACTTGATGTCTTTTGACAAGGAAGCAGAGTGGTGTTTATGCTTGATACAGAATGTTTTAATCAAAGTGAAAGTATTCCTGGGTCTTACTCGAGTCCTTTTTGTTTCCTTTGCTAAGTTGCTGGAAGAGGCCGCGGCAGAGGCCGAGGCAGAGGCCGAGGTCGTGGAAGAGGAAGAGGGGGCCCGAGACGGTAACTTCTCACCACGCAGCTGTAACCACACTCTGGGCAATTTCGGCTATTTTTTTGTACAGGTCTTGTTTATGGCATCCATTTTTAATAAACAAATGTGAAAAGGTTGTCTTCCCTTTGTCAGTCAAGCCGGGGGAGGGAGGCACATCCTGGTGGTTGCAAGGGTTTCATGGGTTCTGGTTGTCACTCTCCGCATTTCCCCCACTCCAGAGGCTCTACAACTGCCTCTTGCTTTTTGCCTCAGAGTGCCAGATTTGTGTTGCTGTACTTCAACCGCGGCTGACTGGAATTACCCCAGTTCTATAAGGCACTTGCCATCTCATGGTTACATAGTTAAGACACTGTATTAAGAATCCCCATCCCATGAACCTTGTTCCTCAGAGTAACCTCTGTAAAGTTCAATTTTACTGTTCTCTATTACAATTTAAACATGTTACTTTCTTTATAAAACCTTCACAAAGGGGAATTAACCGGTTCCGTGGAGCTGAGTTGTTACATCTCAACGATTAAAGAGTATCTGGATATGAACTTTGTCAGAGCTAATTACATACTTTTGCTTGGGTGGGGCTCATAAAGCAGCTTTCTTAAAGTCCATCCCTAGGAGACACAAAGTACAGCATGGTGCTTAATTATATACTGGAGGTGGAAGTTTACTACTTCTGCAGGGGAGAGAACTTCTGGACCTCAGCGGGGTGTGTGTGTGTGTATATATATATATATATAAAAACTTGTTGGACACGGGTATAAAAGCAGCAGTGTTGGCCACATTCATCTCCAATACCATCCTCCTGACTTTCCCCTTAGAGGGGGGAAATGCTATGCCCCCTGTTGGCAGAGCAAGACTCGCAGGGTTTTCACCCCTTGAGGAGACACGTGGTGATTCAAGCGAGGCATGAGTGCTGCCCTGTGGCTTTCCTGCAGGGGTAAGGCTGTTGGTACTTCTGGCACAGGAATGCACTTGGTCACTCATGTTTCCACCCAGGCAGTGCTACAACAGAGTGGAAAAGAATTACCTAACGGTGTGTGATGCACGGGTTGATTTGTGCTAACTAACTACTGTTCAGGGAGCAACTCTTCTGGTTTTTCCCTCGCTTACAGAGGCCATTTTAAAGCTTCATCTTATTACAGAAGAGCTTTTTCTTTAGCTTGTTTTTTCTCCAAACCATTGTGGAACCTCCTAAGAGCACTTTTTGGTCAGTGTAGCACCCACAACTCTCAACTCTATAAATAGCTGCTACAAAGAACGCTTGCTGCTGTCTTCCAGAAGTGCCCAGTCACTGACAAGGGGGGTGGGGTTCTTCCCAAATCCAGCCGTGGGCATTCATGCAATAGTGGAAATGCTTTCCCTCTTCAGTCTCTTCCTGATAAAAGTTCCTAGTGCCCCCAGGGGTATGCACATGGTGGATGCTGCCACGAGCAGCCCGATCACTGCCAGGGCGTAGCTGGGGTAGTCCTTGGTCACCAGCTGCCCCTGCAAGGGAGAGAAGAAGTGTTGGAACTGTGGGATCTGTGGTTTTCAGGGTCCTGGAGCAAAGCTGTGGGTATGCATCTCAAGAGGAATCTGAGGAGCGCCTGCAGGCTCTACAGCCTGTGGCTGTCCTCCAGGCTCTTCTTGGTGCAATCACACAAGCTTAAAGGTGAGAACAAGAACAGAGCTGCTGACAAAAAGACTTCTGAAAGCTTTGGTAAAGAGCAGATTTTGGCTTGATTAGTGTTTCTTAATGAGGTGTCTCGGCCCTGACCTCTGTCAGGTCTCTTGTGTTCCTCTCCTGGAGCCTGTGGGCTCATGCTGACACCCAAGTCAATGGGCAAGGGTCCCCTACCAGCCAGGACATGAAAACAATGATTGTAGCTCATTTGGCGTAAGAACATTTCCACAAAAAGGTTATGAAACCAGGGATTATTTCTCCAGTAGTAATTCTGCTGTGATAAATACACAGTTAAGCATTTGTACAATGGTTTGGCCATGAAGGAAAATGTAACACGGAAATGAAGAACTTACCTATTCCAGCAGTAGCTCAGTTCTGTTAAAATGCCACTAATTCTGCTCAAAACACAGAATACTTTGGGTTGGAAGGGACCTTTAAAGATGGTTTAGTCTAACTCTTTGAAAGTAATTTTTCTGTTTAAAGTGTATTTTATTTTTAATATGATAGTTGGGTCTTCAAAATGAATAAAATTTTACTGTTTGAAGGGGTCAATTAAGAATCTTAGAGGGAAATTAGTGCATTTGATAGAACCATGAAGTCACATTTTCCCCATTTTACTTTTCCACCGTATCCAGGGCTATGCCTAACCCCAGCTACAACAGCTGTTTGGTGCTGTGTCCTTGCAGGAATTAAGGCAAGTTTAAAAAACAAACAACACCAAGAAAACAAAACTCTTTTACCTGTGTGGCATCCCAGGCTTGGTACTGCAGTGTTCCTGTGAGGATGTAGTCGGTGAGGTAAAATATAAATAGGCTTATAATTAGCAAAGGACTAGCAAAAGCCCACATGATTTTCCAGTACCAGTTTAGCTTGCGGCCAATCATGGTGTAAAGATCTTTCTCAAATCTGTGTTTAAAAAAACAATAAAAAATTGTTTTTACAAAATTAGAATGTTAAAAATATTTTAAGAAAAAAATTAGCCTGAGGTGGTATCATTATTTTTGTCCTTGTCCATCTTGGCCAGTGGTCACTTCCACAGCTGTCCTGCTCTGAAGAAAGGAGGGTTGAAGCTTTTACCTTCGTATCCCATAGATGTAGCACACAGCGATGGTTTCCACCAGCACGATCAGCAGCAGCGAGAGGGTGGCTGCATAGTCATTGAATATGTCAAACCAGTAATTTCCAGCCTCCATGGTGAAGATTAGGCCGATGATGCAGTTAATGAGACACACCACCCCTGTGTGGGTAAAACAGGGACCTGCTGTTACTAATTGCAGGTGGGAAACTTCCTGCTTCTTGTGACTAAAACGCTGGTGGGATTTCTGTGGATTTCTGTGGATTTCTGTCAGGGAGCAGCTTGCTTAGAGGACAAAGGTAATGTTTTTTCCCTTTGTGAAAGACTTTTTCTGTGTGTGTCTGTGCTGGTGTATCCCTAAACTGCTGCTGCTCAGATCTGCAGTCAACACCTCATACCAGCATAAAATCATAGAATCATTTTGGTTGGAAAACACCTTTAAGATCATCAAGTCCAACTGTTGCCCCAGCACTGCCAGGTCACCACTAAACCATGTCCCTCAGCACCATCCATCCACAGCTTTGAAACCCCTCCAGGGATGGGGACTCCACCGCTGCTCTGGGCAGCCCAATATTCCCTGCTCCGCTGAGGTCAAAGAGGGACGCTCCATGGCTGTGGGACAACAGATCTTTTGCTCTTTACGTGTCCTACGCTGCAACAGGATGGACACTTACCCGAGATGACCTCTTTGGGGAAACGGGCAGTGATGGTCCTGCTGTCAGTCAGTGGCGTGAGGATGGCAGCAGTGTTCCCCAGCATGCTGCCAATGCCCAGCATCAGCAGCATAACGAAGTAGAGCACAGAGTACAGCTGGGGCACCTCCATGTTTTTGATCGCTTCAGAATAGACTATGAAGGCCAGGCCAGTCCCCTGGACAGCCTGCCAGTGAGAAATGGGGGGAAAAAAGTGTGTCACAGGCAGCTCCTCAGCTTCAGAAAGGATATGAGAATAGGGATGTAAGAGACTGACTCTGTACTGTGACAAAATCGACCCATGGAGGTGGTTCTGCACAGCAGAGACAGATAGTATCTTTACCAGTTTATCTAGACTATGTGGAACTGGGCATAGTGCCCTCATAGCAAAAACGTTGACCCCAAACCTCTGCAACCTGCCCTGTCCCACAGCCAGTCTGGCTCCATTGCCACCCAGCTCAGTTGCTAATCATAGAACGGTTTTGGTTGGAAAAGACCTATAACATCGAGTCCAACCATTCCCCCAGAACTGCCAGGTCACCACTAAACCATGTCCCTCAGCACCACATCTCCACGGCTTTGAAACCCCTCTAGGGTTGGGGACTCCACCACTGCCCTGGGCAGGCTCGGCCAGGCCTTGACAAACATTTTGGGAAGAAATAATTCTTCATGTCCAACCTAAACCTCCCCTGGGGCATCTTGAGGCTGTTTCCTCTTGTCCTGTCACTTGTTTCTTGGGAGAAGAGACCAACCCCACCTGGCTCCAACCTCCTTTCAGGGAGCTGTAGACCCAGTGACCGATGCAAGCCCCTTCCTGAGCTAAGCCAATGCCCCCTGCCCAATCCCAAGGTGTAGAAACAAGCCTCACTACAGCCCCCAGCTGGGCAGCTCCTAGATGTGGGGCTGAGGGATTGCCAGGGTTTGGTGGGAAGGAAGGAGAGGGTGAAGCCCAGGCTCCAGCACAAGGCAGCCACTCACCGTATCTAGCTCAGCTTCCAAGCTGCAGTTTTTAAGCTGTGGTGCTAACTGGGCATATTCCTGTGGGTGGGTGGCCATGAGGTGGTCTTTCATCTGGTTGAGGTTGTCTGCTGTTAAAGAGCCTTCCTCCAGGTCAAAAGCATTCATCAGCAGCAGGATCACCCTGGGAAAGATGATGGCAATTTCATCCTTTCAGGCCAAGGTTTTACACCTCATCCCCTTCTCCACCAGCTCTGCCAGCCCCAGAGCTCCAGTTTCCCTGGATGGGACCCACAGCACTTCCAGCACAGTGCTGGGACATGGAGACCTTGTGCTCATCTTGGCTCCCATGCTGCCACTCCCAGGCAGGTGTTCTGTGTGCCAGCCAGTGCTGACTGGCATCTAGTCCCCTTTGCCCTCTGGTCTCACATCCACACCCCACCAATTTAACGAGCCTTTTGGTAATGAGCAGGGACTAGCAGCTTGGTTTCCACTCTGGCCAGCAGATAGGTTGAAAGCTCTAAAAATTACGAGTAAAAGTGTAACTGCCCCAGGCCCTGTGCCAGGGACTGCATGTGAGCTTGCTGCCTCAGGGCATGATCCTGCAGGCAGCTGGGCACCTTCAGGGCACCCAGTATCAGCTGGGAAATGAAGGGATCAAGCGCAGCTCTGCAGCAAAGGACTTGGGGGTGACAAGCTGGACATGAGCCAGCAACATGCAGTTAGAGCCCAGAAACCAATTGCAGCCTGGGCTGCATCCCTGGCAGCAGGTTGAGGTATTTTGAGTAGTTCAGCCTGGAGAAGAGAAGGCTCTGGGGAGACCTTCTTGTGGCCTTTCAGCACTTAAAGGGGCCTGTCAGAAAGATGGGGACAGACTTTTTAGCAGGGCCTGTTGCAAGAGGACAAGGGGTGATGGTTTTAAATTAAAAGCGGGAGATTTAAACTAGAGAGAAGTATTTTTTTTACCTAGCAGGTGGTGAGACCCTGGCCTGGGTTGCCCAGAGAGGTGGTTGATGCCCCATCCCTGGAACCATTCCAGCTGAGGTTACAAGAGGCTCTGAGCAACCTGTTCTAGTTGCAGATGTCCCTGCTCAGTGCAGGGTAGGGGTGGATAAGATGGCCTTGAAAGGTCCCTTCCTACCAAAACCAGTCTGTGATTCTATGTTTCCATGATCACTGTTAAGGAAGCTAAGCTCCTGGCACAGGGCTTAGCCTTAAAAGGGGGATCTGAGCATTGCTGCATTTTATTAATCAGACCACACAACCCCCCTGCAAAGCATATTCCAGGACCAGAGCACAAGGGAAAGTGCCTCTGTGACTTGCCCAGGCAAATTCACCCTCACTCTATGGCCTGTGCCCGGAAGCAACAACCAGGTGTCAAAAGGCAAAGCAGCGCTGACCTTTCACCTCAGCCTCCATTGCTTTAAATAGCATCATTAGCTTTATTAGAGCACTATTGGCGCTGGGCTTGGGACACTGCTGGCAGCACTGCCTGCTGTTATTTATTTACCTCCCCTCTTACCTTCCTGTGGGAGGTTATCCTCCCAGATAACCTTACTATTGGAAAGTTCTCCACCCCCCTGCTATTCTGACCGGTGAGGCCAGAATATTCTGTCCAGTTCTGGGCTCCCCAGTTTAAGAGAGACAAGGAGCTACTGGAAAGAGTCCAGTGGAGGCTCAGAAGATGCTGAGGGGCCTGGAGCATCTCTGTGCTGTGGAAAGGCTGAGAGCCCTGGGGCTTTCAGCTGGAGAGGAGCAGCCTGAGAGGGGATCTGATTGATGCTGATCAATAGCTAAAGAGCCCCCAGGGGTCAAGAGGATGGAGCCAGACTCTTGTTACTGGTGCCCAGTGACAGGACAAGGGACAATGAGCACACACTGGAATACAGGAGGTTCCATCTGAACAGGAGGAAAAACTTCTTTCCCATGAGGGTGCCAGAGCCTGGCTCAGGCTGCCCAGAGAGGTTGTGGAGGCTCCTTCTCTGGAGAGATTCCAAACGCACCTGGACAGTGTGATCCTGGGCTCCCAGTTCTGGGTGACCTTGCTGGAGCTGGGGGGGGGTTGGACCAGATGATCTCCAGAGGTCCCTTCCAACCCCTACCCATCTGTGATTTGGTGACTCCCCAGAACAGCTTGTGGTTGAAAACAAGTGCAATACCAGGCTCTTACTTGTTTACACAGCTTTCGTAGTTAAATGTTGCCTTGAAGCCGTAGATGGAGAACGTCACAATGCTGGCAAATATGGAAGTGGTGCTGTTGATGAGTGAGACGATGATGGCATGCCTCTCGCAGTTGTTATTGGGCTCGTTGTAGCTGGCGAATGCGATGAGGCTGCCGAATCCCAGGCCCAGTGAGAAGAAGATCTGCGTGGCGGCACTGATCCACGCCTTGGGGTTTGACAGCTGCTCCAGCTGCAAAACCAGAGAGGGAGAGAGGGAGCGCGACGCTGCGCACAGACGCCCGCCACTGCCCCTTCCATTCTGTGGGGATGGGGATGGGCACCTCTGTCTGCCTATTTTAGCTCAGGGGTGGCTTTAGCACAGGGTTGCTGCTCAGACTGAAAGGAAGATGATAAGGGGCAGGTCTTTTTCTACAGGAGAAATCAAGCAGCTTATGGGCACTGTGACAGAACACCCTCCAGACACCCTTCCACCAGGGTTTCCAGCTTCCTGAGCTATGCTACTGCTGCAAAAATTCAGTATAAGGAAGTTAACCTTTTAAAAAACCCTACATTTTTCAGTAAGTAATAACATTTAATGAGAGATTGTATAGGCTTTTTTCTGTACCTTTGGTGTAAACATGTAGACGAGCCCATTCACAGCTCCATGAAGGGTTAACCCCCTGATAAGGTATATGATGAGAACACAGTAGGGCAGGGAGGCTGTGACATAGACGACCTGTGGGAAGGAGGGAACATACCTTGGGCTGAGGAAGACATAAGACAGAGCTAATCCACTGGGATCAGTTTCACTTTCTTTCCATAAATAATTTCCATTCCTGTGTTAGTTACCTTGTAGCAGTCTTTAAATAAATATTTTCAGGTAAATCTTTCTTTAGATTTACATTTTAGGGAAACAAGTTTTTATTAATAATAAAGGCCTGTGCTGCTGTTCTCAGGGTCTTCTCTTTTACTGGAAAAATAAGAACAAAAATCTAAAATATTTGCAGCATTCACAAACTCATTTCTGCAGCATTTAATTGAGGAACAACAGTTGGCAACTATCTTTCAAGAGCTCACTAGGTAAGCAAAGGTCACCCATCATCTGCTCTCAGTGGAAGGTAAGCAGACCTCATAAAGGGTCAGAATCAAACTATTTTAATTCAGATGTGAAAAAGACTCTAACAATGTAACCCAGGCGGGGGAATGAGGGGAACTAAATCCTTCTGGTGTCTTCTGTGAGGTTTTGATCAACCCCCTGACTTTGAATCTAAATGTTCAATCTCCATGTTGGAAGAAGCCACTTGCGAAGAAAACCAGGGAAACGCCGATCACCTCTTTGCTGGGATGTACCCTAACGGCTCACCCAGAAAATTATATAAAAACTAACTCACAAAAAACACGCCTTCGAGAATCTGCTGGGCAATTGCAAACTTCAGGCAAATATTCTGCCTGAAGATGTGGCAGCTTCACCGTCCTCAGCTGGATGGGACAGCCCTGTGTCCGCTACCCAAACCCACTGCCATCCCTGCATGAGGGATGTGGGAGAAGCCCCCCTTGATGATACCCTGGCTTTGTGATGCTGTCCCAATGCTCCTTGGCTATTTATTTACTTCTTTTTTGCACACACCCCCCCAATCCAGCTGCAGCAAGTTTAAGAGGTTATTCTTGGTTTACAGTCTCTTGGCTTTCTGTGTCTGGCTAAGACGATTTGGGGATTACAGACCTCAGCTCGCTGCTTAGTGCAGGCTCAGCCAGGACATTGCTCCCCTCACTGCCCCCTTCCTTATAACTTCTGCTGTGACTAAAAAGTGAGCGAAAATGCCCAGTAGATGTTTTTGTTGTCTTGTAAAGACTAGGGAACAGACATCTCCTGACAGGGCTCTGCTGTGGCAGGTGGCTGGCTGCAGGGCCAACAGCCCAGTAGCTGGTTCTGCGGCAGAGAGGTAGCTGCATTTAAAGGATTTTACTGGATTATTTTTTCAGTATCACTGAGTGTTTTGGTTGAGCCTTCTTCAGTTGCAACTTATCAGGGCAGCAAAGGCATTGGGGCCAGCTGCTCTGGTGGAGAAGCCTGCAATCAGTGGTTGGAATCGATGATCTTAAAGGTCTCTTCCAACCAAAATGATTCTATGGCTCTAACAGCATCTGTGGCTGCTGGTTTTCAGCACTGGTTTCTCCTCCCTTCCCTGTGTCCTGCCTGGGATCTCACCTTGCCCGTGGACTCAGTGCCACGGAGGATGCAGAGGTAGACCACCAGCCAGGCCAGTGTCAGGCAGAGTGCCTGCTCCCACTGCACACTCCCGCTGGTCTCCAGTGATGGAGAGATGTTCAGGGTCTGGCGGTACCAGAAGTACTGGGTGGACGACGTCTTCTCACACTCCTCCTCATAGCCAGTGCGATTGCTGTTCAGGGGGCAGGTGGCCCATGGCAGGGGGTCCTGGGAGGTAGAGAAGGGTGTGGGGAGAGCTGTCAGCATGGTGGGGAGAGCCAGGAGATGAAGGCAACAACAGCTTTCTGCCCAGGACTTGCTTGTCTCCGTATGGAGGGGGATGACCCTCTCCCCTGGGGATGATCTCTTCCATCCCTCTCCCCTGGGGACGGCCCTCTCCAATCCTCTTCCCCAATGCCAACCCTTTCCCTTGCCTTCAGAAAGACCCATCCTGCAGGGCACTGTGACCACCAAGGCACGTGAGAGCAAGGCATCAAGGGCTGGCCTCAACCTGCATTTCATGATGAGGAGAAGACGCTCCAACACCTGGGGACACCACTGCCTTATTCCCCCCCCCCCAAAAAAAAAAAATCTGTGGGAAGGTTTCTGGAGCTTTTGCCTCCATCCCTGGCTGACAATGGCATCATGCAACAGCCAGCATGGATGCACAGCCACTGCCACCCTCCATGTCAATGTGCCCACACACCTGGAAGGAGTGGAAGAGGTACCAGAAGGCCCAGGCATTTATCACATTGTAGTACATGGAGAGGAAGAAGGAGACGACAACGCTGGCAACACCTGCAGGCATTGAGAGAGGTGCTGGGTCAGCAGTGAAACCCTGTAATGGCCAGGTTGGGGGGCACTGGGGCTGACATGGGGTGGGGACTTTGATTCTGCATAGCCTTGTGCACAGGGCGCATCTCCACCACTGCAGCCACCTCCTCCTCCTCTCACCAGGCCTATCTTGCACTGGATTTTATACTTTAGCCCCTTGGGGGTCAATATGCAACATATCATTAAAAATAAAATTAATGTTAATTTGGGTTCTCAGGGTAATTTAGTAACATAATAACGTAGCTAAGAGTGAACATTGGAAAATGGTAGGCAACAACAGCAGGGAATTAAGACACCATTTTATCACTCCATGTTGAGCTTGTTGGGAAGATGCTCTTGGAAGCATTGGGAAATGGTCAAAGCCCAGTGCAGGTAAGAAAAAGCTCTCCATCCCAAAATCACCCGTGTTCCCCTGGTGCTTAAAAATAAAGATGACAACTGAGAACATACCAACACCACAGAGGTAGGGGCTTATTATTTTCCAGGCTCCGATGCTGCCCTGACGCATGCGCTGCCCCACAGCCAGCTCCAAGTAGAGCAGTGGCATCCCCTCAGCAATCAGCATGATAAAATACGGGATCAAAAAGCCACCTGCAAGAGGAACCCAAAAGACAGCCTTCAGCAGATCAGTAGTGTAATAAAAAAACCTATGTTGCCCTATTTGTGGTCATATTGCACCATTAGTGTCCCAGGAGCTAGCTGTGGCTGGGTCCTGTCCAGGCACCTTGTGTATTGAGGGCACAGCCCAACTCTGAAGGACCTCTCATGGGGTTTCAGGTGATGTGTCCCAGATGCTGAGATGCTGGTGAGTGCCGAGCACCGGGAATTTTCCACAAGCACTTGGCAGAAATGGGAATTTTGCTGTTAAACTGTGCCAGTCGGCACCCCGGCACGGCAGGGCTGCCCAGGTGCCTTGCGGGTGGTTTGAGCAATGTTCGGGGCTGGGGCTGTTAAAGGGTAACTAAAACCACCAGCCAAACCTTGTGAAAGATAATGAGAGAAGGAGCATGAGGGAAAAATTTTACTTCATATGTGGTGTTCTGCAGCAGAGGCAAAGTGCTCAATGAAAAGTAACAGCAATGACCCCATCAAAGACATTGAGGGGCTGGAGTGTGTCCAGAGAAGGGCAACAAAGCTGGGGAAGGGTCTGGAGCACAAGTCTTGTGAGGAGCGTCTGAGGGACCTGGGGTTGCTCAGCCTGGAGAGAAGGAGGCTCAGGGGACACCTCGATCTTGACAACTCCCTGAAAGGAGGCTGGAGCCAGGTGGGGTTGGTCTCTTCTCCCAAGGAACAAGTGACAGGACAAGAGGAAATGACCTCAGGTTGCACCAAGGGATGTTTAAGTTGGACATGAAGAACAATTTATTCACCAGAGGGGTTGTCAAGGCCTCCTGGCGGGGTTTCAAAGCCATGAAGATGTGGTGCTGAGGGACATGGTTTAGTGGTGACCTGGAAGTGCTGGGGGAATGGTTGGACTTAATTTTCTTAAAGGGTTTTTTTTTTCCAACAAAAACAATTCCATGATTCTATGAATAAATAGTTTTGAGTAATGCATCAAAGTCTGACCTGGCTTAAAGAACAACCCATATAACCATCAAAAAGCTCCCCAGATTCCCCATGCTGAACCCGCAAGCACCAGCTTGCCAGGTAAAGGCTTCTCCACCCTCCCACCCAGGAGGTGGGATGGAGGAATGCAGCCTCCTCCTGCCCCAAGTCTGCTCTTCCCTGCTCCCCCCACACAGACAGAGAGCTGCAGGGATGCTCCTGCAGAAGAGAAGCAAGAACGGTCAGGTGGTTGGGGGGGTTGGGGAAAGGACCTTCCCGCACGGCAACCAGGATACACTGTGGCTTAAATTTCGGCTGGAAAACAAAAAATAAATCCTTGTCCTAGACCGGGGCTCACTTCAGAGAGAGCTGCTGACTGAGTCAAACCCTGGATTTTTGTGAAGGCTTTCCTGCTTCCCTTTTTTCAGCAAGCCAAACATATTTACGTAATTCTCTCTTATTTAGGATTTAATCTGTGGCATTAACATTCCTTGCCATGGGGTCTGTGCAACACTGCGGAGGAATGAACTCCGGGCAGCGACTGAGGTGAAGGACTGGAAATAAACATGGAGCAATAATCCGGTTTATTCTGGGAATTAATTTCCCACCTCCCGGCTCTTTCGTTATTAACGACCCCTTTGTTAGTCTGTTAGATAACTTCCTCTGCCGCAAGGGAGCTGCCGGAGGGTTACGAGCTCCCGCAGCTGCTCCATCCCAGCGGGGCACAGCCACCGAGGGGAGTTTTGCCATGCACCTCAGGGGGAATTGGCATCGGGCCCTTTGTGAAGGCTTTTTTGTCATCCTAGTGCCATTACCACCTGCTTGGCAGTGGCTTTGCCACCTTGCAAGGAGAAAGAGGAGGAGGAGGGCCTTCAGGTTTGTTCTTCACCCCAATGTCCCCCCACAAGCAGGGGTGAGCCCCCTGCCCCTAGCTCTGCACCCTGGTTGAACACAGGTCCTGCTCCCAATGCTGCTTTTCATAGAATCATGGAATAGTTTGGGTTGGAAGGCACATTTCCAGGTCATCTTGTCCAATCTCCCTGCAAGGAGCAGGGACATCTGCAACTAGAGCAGGTTGCTCAGAGCCCTGGCCAACCTCACCTGGAATGGTTCCAGGGATGAGGCATTGACCAACTCTCTGGGCAACCTGAGCCAGTGTCTCACCAGCTGTTCCAGTGTTTCACCACCCACCTTTTCCTAAAAGGCAGAAGCAAAAATGCCTCATATAAGCAACTCTAGGCAGCTTTTTGGAACAGCTTCTCATCCACTGGGAACCAGCACAACTCCTCTGATCTTCCTGTTCATTTGCACTTGGCATTCCATCCTATGGTGCCAACCGCCTGCGAAATCCAGCCCCCAGGGCAGACCCCTGCAGCTGGAACAACCCATGGTGTGTGTTCCAGATGTGGTGGAGGTACTGAGTTTGGCCAGAGGCACCTTCACCTCTGCTCAGCATCCTGCCTGGTGCACAGGGGCCTCCCACCTACTGTAAACCCATCCTGGTGTTGTTTCAGCCCAGCCCAATCTGCTTCCAGATAGACTAACTGCACCTATGAGGTTCGAACCCTCCTGCTCTGCTCAGGTCTTGGAGAAGATCAAGGAGAAGGAGGGAATCTGCTGATGAATAACAAGGCAGGATGTTGTAAAGTCTGCAAATATCCTGTTTATGGGTATCATCAGTGATAAGGGCCCTATTGCTCTGCTGGGCCAGACAGAGACTGGTTCTGTGCTTTTGCACAGGGAAGATGACAAACGAGCAGTTGCTGGCATCCCCCCTAAGCCCGGTGCCCAGCTTGTAAGTTCCTGAAAAAATGCTTTGACTGAGTGGGTTTTGCAGACCTCTGGAAAGCCACTGAATCCCTTTTAAGAGGGCAGCAAAACACACACACAAAAAGCAAAGGCTGCTGCTGTCAGGAGTTTTAGTTCCACAGCAAGGAAAGCTGTCTCTCCCCTGGGAGATTTAACAATGGAGGATAAAAACAGGGGAGAAACTACTCTTACAAAAACACACTTTTCAGAAAATACTTGGGGTTGCTTCATTTTTTTTTTTCTCTTATAAAAACATGCTTTTCAGAAAATACTTGGGTTTACTTCATCTCTTTTTTGGGTTAATCAAGTGTTTTGGCAGTAGCAGACCAGAAGCAGATGAGGCGGGCGCTCATTGTGTCACTTAACGCACAACTGAGATGAGTCCAATGCTATGACAAGGCCTGCAACATGAGAAGCAGTAGAAAACTAGGGTGTCTTAAAAAAAGACAGTTTTTTTATAAGGATTCTTCCAAACTTGGTCATTAACCAGTAGTAGCTGTATACTAGAAGAGATTATTAGTGTTGGGTTTTAATTAGTCAAATTAACTGACTTCTGATTTCTAAGGAAGAACATCTGTGGGTGGTAGATGATAGAGACATCATCTTCAGTTCAGTACTATGAGAAGAATAAAATTTCAAAGAACTCGTTTTTTTTTTTGAGCCCAAACCAATTTGTTACCCATTTTCAAAGCTTCCTGGGAGGCTTTAGCTGCAGAACTCCTGTTAAGGAGTTTCAGCCAACTTTAAGGCAGACTTGCAGCCCAGGTATCACCTCCTAAAGTAAGGCTTTGTATAAAAGACAACACATTAATGACAGAAACTCAAAATGATAGAGCTGATCCTTAAATCAGTGGAACCATCTCCTCTTCTCAGCATGTTCAAAGTCCCCATATGGAACCTACAAGGAATTTTCTGATGCCTTCAGGCTGGTTCAATGGGACAAGAAGTAATAAAATAATACCATGTGGACCTACATCTCACTCAACCTCCATGCTTTTATGGCACTGTTTCATGGCACTTTAGGAAATGAGCGACACTGCATCGGGGCAGCTGTCAGGTAAAAGCCTTATGCTAAAGAATATGTAAAGTAAAGCAGCAGTAGGAGAGGTTGCACATCAACAAAAAGCCAGATCGCCTATTCTGCCCTAGACCTTCCTAGGTGGACAGGGTGTTAGCACGGACAATGTGTTTTGGGATTGAAAGCTTGCCGCGCTCCTCCTCGAGGGAAGCAAGAAATGTAAGCCACACTTACCTCCCCCGTACATCTGACACAAGTATGGAAACCTCCACACATTTCCCAGCCCCACGGCATAGGAGATGCAGGCGAAGACGAACTGCAGGGGATTGTCCCATAGCGGCCGGGATTTCTCCATTGCCTGCTGACGGCAGTTTCAGCAGAGCCGTCCTGCCTTCAGCCCTCCGGGTGCTCTGCCAGCCCTGCCTCAAACTCCACGCCAGCCCGGCTTGGAGGGGAGGGAAAGGCGGAGGAGACAGGCTTGCCAATTCCTATCAAGCTTTTTAATTACTAATCTTATTAACAGGCACATAGTGAAGTAGGAATGCTGGTAAATAGATTATAGACACACACAGGACGATAAAAATGGTCCTTTGGGTGAATAGCTGCTTGGGTTTTGACTGGCATTTCTGGGAAGGATGTGAGCCCAGGGGTTTTTATCGGCTCATATGCTGGCTTGGCACTGGGAGGCAGTAAGATTGGGGCTGCTCTTTGAGTTTGAAAACAGGACATTTCTTCCCCACGGGGCTTGCTCTCTTCCCTAGGAGTGACATTTCCATGAGTGAGGCACCAGCTCGGACTTGACAGAGCAAGGAAGTGGCTCCCACACCCTTAGGACCAGGCTTACTGGCTGTCAGAGATCTCTTTTATTCCCAAGGTCCCTTGCCCTAGAGGTCCTCAGGCATGCCATCACTTGCGCTTCTGGTGGCGAGACCGTGGCCCAGGTTGCCCAGAGAGGTGGTCAATACCCTATCCCTAGAACCATTCCAGGGGAGGTTGGGCAGGGTTCTGAGCAACCTACTCTAGCTGAAGATACACCTGCTCAGTGCTGGGGAGGTTGGACTAAACAGCCTCTAAAGAGTTCCAAACCAAACTATTCCATGATTCTACATGTGAGTGCACTAAATAGCCCTGTCTCTTTTCACTTACCTTCATACTCAAACCCCACTGCTGCAGATGAACTTTGCTGAGGGGCCACCCTTTAAAAATACTTCTAAGCAGCAGGGACCAAATAGATATAGAAAAGGTTTCCCCTGGGAAAAGATGCCTGTGGCCTATTGGGGAGGCAGAAGGACACGGGAGGCCTTTGGGTCATCTGAATGCATAATGAGACACCAGGTCTGAACATGAACCCTGTGTGCTTGGGCCCCTGCCAAGGTACACATTGAGCTCAGCCATGTCGGACAGGTCTCCCCATGCAGGAGGCTGCCATCAGCATCTGCTGCGATATAAAAGAGGCTGAACAAGCCCAAGGACTCAGTTTCCTTCCTCTGTCTATATTTTTTTGAGGGCAGGACTGGGCACCTGTCAGGTCTGTTTTACAAACAGGACTTGCTCAACTGCTGTCACTCCTCCAGTGCCAGGAACTTGCTCCCTGCCAGCACTATGTGCACAGCTCCAGCATCCCATCAGGCACTGGCAGCGACAAGGCTTCCAGCTGGGGGGCAGGGTGAGAACCCCTACCCCAGGCCTTTGGACATAAGCCCAAGCTGCAAAGTATGTTGTGCAGCATTGCTGAGACGAGCAGAACCACTGCCATGGACTTGCTGACCAGCTACCTGTACCAGAAAAGTCATAAAGGGAAATGCCACTTTTTACATGCTAAGAAAGGTGACTGCAAGAGGTTTATCACCTCCAGTAAGTGAATCCATGTGTTTTAGTGTTGCTGGAAACCAGAAAACATGAGAGTTCACCACAACCTTCCTGGGGAAGGGAGCTTTAAGGGACCTCAAGGCTCTTCTGCAACATCCTTGCAGTCCTTGTCTTGCTCACAGTGCTGTAACATGCCAGGTAGCCCTGGAAATATGTCTTGTGGGTAAGCCTGAGTTCTGCTGGAAGGGGACTTTAGAGCCCTACATAATTAAACTGAAGCACACCCACGGAGAAGCTACAGACGTGTTAGCTGTCCTGCAGCCCAAAAACTTTTGCAAATTATTAAAAAGCTGTATGTCCATCAGTGCCTGTGGGAATTATTATAAACAATGCTCATAAAGATCTTACACCATTTAATAACTCATAGACAGGACAGCATTAAAAAATAGCCCACCGCTAGCACTTGGGATGCTTCTGTGTGAATAGATTACTGCTACTGATGAGCATAATCAAGTTAAACATTTCCTCGTCTCTGTACCTCCTCCCCATTACATTTCAAACTCGTTTACTAATGGGCTGGGGAGATGGCACAGGCAGAGAGGTGTGGTGTCCTCGGCTCAGGTCAGGCCAGATCAGGAAGTTCAGGTGCAGTGAAATGAATCCTCACCTCTCCCACAAACATCAACATCAGCCTCAGAAGCAGCTCAGATCACAAACTACTATTAGTCTTTTATAAAGGTGGTCATGCACATAGGCACCCAGCAAAGCACTCATCATCCAGTGGCTCTTCCCGAGACAGGCTTTAAATATTTAAAGGTATTTAAACAGAGAACCCTCAGGAATATTTGCTGTAGGACCTCAGATTATCCATGTACTCTTCCTGGAGCTATTCAAGATTTTATTTCCTTTGAACTTCCTTCTTTCAGGTTGAGGGAGGACTTATCTTCAGGGACAAAGATAAGCCTTTAATAGACACATGCAAGTACTTTTTAATCACTTCACTGCTCATGTTACAGGCTTAGATTTCCCTAAGAAATTTGGGAGTGTGGGGGAGTGGATGAGAAGGGTAGGCTCATCTCCATGGCAGGCCAGGGACAGATAGGACAGCACAAGAACTGCCCTGTGCAAACCTAATCAGAAGCAGAGAATTCCATTTCTCACTGAAGCCAAACTGGGAGTGCTTAAGGTGAAGGTACTGACTATAATTCCTGGGCTTGTGTCTCTTGATGCCAGTATAGTAAGACAACAAGCATCTCTCCCAGATACTGAAAATGCAGACAACAAGGGAGTCTGAGGTCCTAGCAACAGGTTGGGGACCATGATTCAAGGATGTGAGAGAAGCTTAAAAGTTCTGTTGTAGAAAGAGATAGAAACGAAGGAGGAAGGAATAATAAGCAGCAGGAGAGGAAGTCTGGTATAGACAATTCCAAGGTAATTCCACAAGGTAGCCTGGACTTTATTATGCTACATCCAACATGTAGGACTATAGCCCCTAGATTTAAAACTAAACCCTCTGGGCTTCCCTTGATTAGCAAGGCATGGGAGTGGGACAAAGGGTCAGGAGGGGCTGTCTCTGGTGTTCAGTACCTGCCACTCCTGGAGGCACTTGCTGTCAGCGTGGGAGCTGATTACCAAAGGGAAGCAATGGAAGAGTCTCTAGAGCCTGTGCAAATGGTTGGTTAGGGAAGCAGATCAACAGCCAAGAGAGCAGCACCTCCCACATATGCTGTTTCTGTTTGAATTCACTGTTCACAGCTGTTTCTCTAAGCTCCATGTTTCCTTACTTTAGGAGGAAGACAGAATCCACCTGCATTTTCAAATCTTTGGCAACTCATAGGCCAGGTCAATCATTAAGCAACTGCTCTACATATAACTGGAGATCTCCAAGCAGTTATTAGGACTGCAGTTATTCCTTCCAGCTCATCACTACCACTTGCTGCTTAATTCCAAACTGTAGATGATGCCCTTAAGGTCTGTACCCTGAAGTCAAATCCAGCCTCTTAATCACCCTTAAAACTGTTCTGCATTACCTCAGCCTCCCAAGAAAAGCATGCCTGCCAAGAGTGCCTCTCTATTTTCTTGCTCTCCTCCAGCACCACAGCTCTATCCATCTCCTGGGCTTTTTTTAGGGTACTCCCTCCATGAAGTTACATAGTTCTGATTCACAGCATAGCACCCAACTCCCCAAGGCCGCAGAACTGGCCTGTGTAAAACAAGAGCCACAAACCATCTTAAAAAAAAACCCAAACCAAAACCAACAACCAAACCCAAACCAGCATATTCAGTCAGTTCCTCTGCTTGTCTTCTGCCAGTTCCTGCCTTCTGTCAGAGCTTGCTTGTGGTTTGGGGGGGAAGTGTCTGGCCAGCTCTGTTGTTCACCAGCAGCTGTCAGTCATGAGCTGTCCTGTCAGTTTTGTTACAAAGAAAACCACAATATTCTCCCAGACAAATAATCCTGGTGGTATCTTTTGATGTTCAAATTTGCTTCAAAGAAATTCAGGTGAAAAGACAACTTCAGTTAGTGGCTTTATCTGAAAGGGTCCAGCACAGCCACTATAATGAGTATTTATCTTACTGTCGTATGAACACGTTCTAACAAAGTGTTACTGACCACATTTTGCTGCAGGTATGATATGTCCAGTGTGAAACATCATGACAAGTTTCTCCCCACCCCCCTCCTGCTTTTTACTTCCACAGATGGAATCTTCCCCTATAATGCCACTTCACGGCTACATGAGCAAAAGTAACAACTGAGTTTCCACCTTGGAGACAATAAAAAACCTTAATGCCTTTTTTTTTTTCCTCTCTCCCTTTTATTAAGAAAAATAAACTCCTTTCTTTGTAGAGAATTATCTCAGTTCTTCAGTAAGTTCTTCTTTGCTATTTCTCAAGGAATGTTGATGGTTAACAGTTCAAAACATGACTATAGAAACTAATACGTGTCTACATTTTCTTTTTATGGCAGCTTCTGATAGATCAGATGGTTTTGGTATTTTAGTCCTCTGGCTCATATCTGAGGATTAAAAACAGATAAGTAATCATTAAAACAGAATAGAAAATACCCAAGAGACGTTTTGTCTCCAATTAAAAAAAAAAAAGAAGAAAAGAAATCCCAGTAATAAATTACTCCCACTACTGACACAGTCCTGGTTCAGGTTCACTGTATTACTTAGGGCACAAACAAGTATATTCTTTTTAGACTGTTTTTTTCCTCTTAAAATTGACCAGTTTACCAATTACTAGGATGAGGGAATGGCCAGGAGCCTAGCCACAAATCCCAAAATACAAAAATCTCTGTTTTAGAGACAGCTTCACATTTATAAAACCAAAACGGGAGCAGAACATGGAACAAGAACAAGGATTGTGGCAAGAGGGAACAGCACCACTTACTTGGAAAGCTTTTTACGTAGATCCTTTATCTGTTCATTCTTCTTAGTGAGAATATCTTTCATGTTGCGATAAGCAGCTGTTTGCTGAAATTTCTTCTCCAATTCCTACATAATAACAACATCAACACATTATTTACATATTATGAAAACCAGACTAATATGATTTTTAAAAGCAATTACTCGCTTTTCCTCTGCAAGTTTCAGAACAGTACTTTCTCCAGTTTATTCAGATGTAAAGGAAGTCAGCTAGTAAATTGAGATTATGGGAAGCTAGAGAAACACAAACTTTATTTCCAATGAAATTAGGCTAAAAATCTTCTGAAGACTGGGAATACTTTTCATTCAAGGATTTCTGTGCAGAAAAATGGGTAATTTTTAAGTATTCATCTGTTATAATTGCAATTGCACCATTACTTGTGGTTTTGCTCTTCTATGCGCAACATTTTTTTTCCACTGAAATAACCAAGGTACACAAAGAGGCACAAGTGCGACCCAGTAACCTCTGCATCCTGCAGCGTATGCATGTGAAACCAGTCATCAGCTGAAGCTCTACATCTCTACACTGCAATAAGATGCTGACCTTTTGAGCTGTGGACAGCTGATCCTGAACCTTCAGCAAGTCATGTTTTGTGGTCACCAAGTCTTCTTCCATGAACTTTTGGTTTTCAGTAGCATCATTCAAAGTCTTCTCCAACTGGCACTTCAGAATTGCCACTTTATTCTCCAGTTCAGTGATGTCCTGGTTTGCATTAGTCTTCAACAGAAGAAATATTTAAAATGTCACGTGCAAAATTCTACATGAAGGCAGTGCATCTTAATTTTTAATAATTATGTTCATGTTATTCCTGTAAAGCCTAGATTATATCTGAAGAAAAAAAAATACTTAAACCACTAATTTATAACTGAAAAAAAAAATGTTAATGAATGCATTTTTAAGATGGCTGGAATGTCTTCTCTGCCAAGGTGAAATTTTAAGTTCTTGTTTGCTTCTCTACGAATTAGGTGAAGCCACAGGATGGAGCATATGGCAAGAAGTTGCTTAGCACAGAGAAATAGTTAATGGCATCTTAGGATCTTAATGTCTATGCTATAATGTATTTTTGAAGGAGGTAAAATATCACAGGGATTTCAAAAGCCATTAGTGTAATACAGGTAGGGAAGAATGAAGGTGTTGAGGCTCAAATCATCAGTCAGGTGCTGCTACTGCACTGCCCTCAGGGTGCATTATAAGAGAGCCTCCATGGTTGCTTGTGGAGCAATTTTTCTCTTTCCTTGTGAGAGGAAACAACCCAAACTCCTCTGGCCATCAGTTCTGGGTCACGAAACACTATATTCATGTAACTGCTCTATGGATTTCCATTAAAGCAAACAAACAAACAAACAAAAACAAAGGAAAAAACCAAACACCATTAAAAAAACAAAAACAAACCCAAACCCAACAGCAAACTGCAAAACCAAAACAACCAAAACCCCAAAACCCGTCCCAGTTTAAAAGCTCAACTTCAAACTCTCAGAAGTATAAAGATGCAGGATGAGGCTGAACCACCAGCAGCATCTTAAAAAGAACAAAAAATTAGAACTACGGAAGCTCTGCTGCTTCTTCTGTGTGGAAGGTGAAATTTGGGCATAAGAAACCAGTTCATAATAGTACCTGTAGGGAAGGAACACTTATTTGGAGACAGAGTCCAAGGGTGCAGTGCTGAAAAGTACTACCTTGTATAACATTCCAGGTCATAATAAACAGCGATCATTTTTCTACACTGTGGCATAAGTCAATTATGTAAAAATTCCAAATCCTCAAGTTAAATGGGTCCAGCAGAGCAGCTACTCTCAAACCATGGTTCACACTTGCTGCGTGGAACAATATTGACCATTAAAAACCAAACCAAACCAAAAACCACAATACAAACCACAGAGGCAAAACCAAGTTAGAAATCTGCTGAGCTGCTGCAGTTTGGCTGACATCTGTCTGCCCGAAGAGTCTGATTCGACTGCTTTAACCATCAACTGGGTTCACAGGATTTGATTGACACCCATCCCACAAAAATATAGAGTGAAACCAAATAAACTTCAGCATTTTCTCCATACAAGTAATACATTGATTAAATCAAGTAGTGCACTTCAGCACTTCAACTAGCTAGTTTCAACATCATCTATATGCCTGCAAATACAAAATGTAAAAGCTGGAGAAAAAAAGTGACAGATTATAGAGCAAATTAGGACATGAAATCTGAAGATATTCAGCAGTTTTGACACTGAGGCCAGTTCATGTTTAACCATAAAAGTAGGATGAGATTTGGTCCAAATCTTCTAAAACTACAAACACTATTATCCAGGATTTAATAAACCCCTCTAATATTTTAAACCTTTAATAATTCAAGGCTTAACAAAACACGTAAAGAAAATATTTGTCATGACTGATAAGTCAAGTTCCCTATCAAATATTATTGAATACTGATTTTGAAACTTACTAGATAAAAATTATAAAATATTAAGAAAGCCAAGTACCTACCATAAACCAGTTAGAAAGCAAAATAAAAAGAAATCAGGATTAAAATGTGAAAATTACAGTGGAAATGTTTTATGATACTGAATTTCAGTTTCAAATCTGTAAATACTACAGGAATTTTTAAAAGTCATTTCTCAAACTAATGGGATTAAATTGTTCTTATTCTGTTAAAAGTTTGAACTAAAACGTTTTAAATTTAAGAAATAATCACACGTGACACACTTTAGAAGGCTGCAACTATTGACAAAATAAAAATAAAAAATACTAAGGTGACCCGGACAGATTTGTGTGTGTGTCAACCTGCATGACTTCTAGATTCTTAGGGGCTTTTTTTTTTTCTGCAGCAGTAACTCCACATCAGAACCCTCATTCACAAAAAAATATTAAGAATCCCAAGTAGTAAAAATAAACAGTGAACCATTTTTGACAGTACACTGATATAGGTAGAACTATGTAACATCAAACATTTGCCATTTGATCAATGGCCACTGGTATTTGTAGCAAAACTTCATGTTTAAGAATATACATGTAAATATTTGGGGTTTTAAAGTCTGAAGTGAGAAGCAGCAAGTCTGGCATGTCCATGCCAATATCAAGTGTGACAAATGCTTAAAAGAATTAGTGCTCTATTGGTGCTATAAAAACCAGGTTAGGTATTATACCAGCAGGAACGTGACAATACTAACTTGAACTTTGGTATGTGACAGAAAAGAAACACACTACACAGACCAAGTTTTTAGATGTACAGGAAACCACAGCGTTAAATAGGGGGTGATGAAAATCTTAATTACATTTACCTTCTGATCTCCTTGAATCTCCTGTAAAGCCTTCAGTGACTTCTCTAGCTTGGACTTCTCATCTAGTGCAGCTGTAGCCTGTGGTAACATTGAAAATGCAAAACCTCAGAAACATAACAATAATAACCATGGGATTCTTGTAATATGTAGCCAGCATTAAGTATTCAAGCTCACATGAAATTTACCTGTGTTTCTATGGTCTTGAGTCTGGCCTTCAGTTTTTCATTTTCTTCTTGAAGACAAGCAACTGTCTTTGGGTTAATAAATGTGAAAATTATAAATAGTAAAAAGAAATGAACACTCATGCTATTTGGAATTTTCAAAATATTTCAGGTAAGAAATTGCACTTCACTGCTTAGAAAAGCAAACTTCCAAATACTTATAAATGCTTTTAAATGCTTATAAAAAAGGCGAAATACAAATATTACTGCACAGCCACACAGTTCAGGTGAATAAGCAGAATGGTCACAGACCACAATGGCATAAACAGGCAAGTTCTTACCTTATTTAGCAGCTCTGAGCCACCTTCATTTAATGGAGCCAGTTTGGGCTTAGCGAGATCTGCGCTGGGCTAAAGAAATAATAAAAGTTTCAAAAAATTAAATGATGCATATTTCTAGGAGGAAAAAAAAAAGTATTCTTTCAGCCTGTAAAGTAACTATTGACAATCAATTCAGCTTTCTTTTGTAAAGCAAATGACAAAGGAGTAAGGAAAACAGAAAAATACCCACATTTGATTGATTGTAAGAGTAAAAAACATTTACAGAGCTCCAAATAATCTTCTTAATTTAAACATTCAAATATAATAATTGAAATAAGCTAGAGTCATCTCTGTATTGTGGAATCTTTTCAGGTCTTGACTCTGGGTTGGGACAAGCAATTGTCCCAGTCTCACCCCAGTTTCCAGGGAGAAGAGAACCCAGGAGCAGATGCTCCTACACACTCCGGTCTGGCTGACTTTGGGGTGAGGATTATGAAGCAGAATCTGCAGCCCCCAGGTTTGTAGAATCTGTCACCTGGAAAGAGCCGAGGCAGTTCAGTGTGAGCCTTGGTGCTGAACTGCAAAATGCTGCTCCTCAGAGACTTTCAAAATTGTTTTGAAGAATGGTGGGTTTTTTGTTTTTCCTTCTTAAGCACAAAGAGTCTGTACTAAGTATTTTAAAAATCTGTCATGACCCCATGTGACATTTAATTACTATTTGATTAAAATAAAACTCTACCTTCTTGTTTGAAGATGTAAATTCTGACTTTTCAAACTCAGCAACCTGTTCCAACAATTCTCTTGAAAAGAAAAATAAAGGGAGGCATTTACTTACTAAAAGAGCTACGCCACAAAACATATTTTAGTAGGCTGATGCTACGCTCTTTATTGCATGAAGTTTCTCATTAGAAGTACAGAATTAAGTCCTATGGAAATATAATAAACGCAACAGATTGTATCATGCAATGATATGGTACGTGAATTAGAACTGTAAGATACAAAGAACATCCTTGATTAAAATATAATCTACTCAGATAGCAAAGGCTTTTTAATGAAATCCTACCACCCACACTTAACTGATTAATTCAACTAAGAATATAAAAACCAGCTTCCTGGCAAGTTTGAAGTTATTGTGTATCTTGCTACTTCAGAGATGGAAGACTTGAAACTAACCTACCACCAGTACAACAGTAAAAAGAGGTCTCTAAGGTTATGAAAGAAAGCAAATAGTCAACACTCAGAAGTTTCCTTATTATTAAAAAGTAATCTGTATGGTCTACTATATGTTACCGATTCTCCAAGTCAGAGACATCTGTCTGTAACTTTAGGTACCACTTCTCAGCCTGTGAAAAGAGCTGCCGCAGAAGTAAAACGTTGGTGTAGGTTGTATTTATGAGCTCCGACTCCACTTCACTGTGCACAACAGTCCGCAGCCCATCCAGCATATCAATCACCTCATCCACGGTGAAGGTCTCCTCAACAAGTCTAAAGAGAGCAGTTAAGGTGAGCCAGGTATGACAACTGTAACAATTTTGCATTATCATGAGACCTCACTGCACAGGTATCACTCGCATTGTACGACATCCTTCTGCAAACATCCACTACCAGTGGATATTAGATGATTGTGGCACTGCTACTTAATCGCTCTCTTGGAAGCTTTACAATCGCAAATAGTATTTCAGCTACAGCCTTGCATCAAATGTAGACGTCAGAAGCAAGATATAAAGCAACATAATGCTGTCACTATCTTAATTCTTCAGAATTTGCACAACTTCATTTTAAAAGGACTCGTAACATTTACAAAATTATTGTCTTTCCTCCTGACTAAGAGGGTACAAACATAAAGTCACCTCATAAAGTATTTAAGACTCCAATTATTGAGAGCTGTCTTGCGTTATTCTTGCTTAGAACCGACCCCCCACCATGGTACCTGCTGTCCTTAAGGTCCTGAAAACAAGAATCCACTGTTTTGAGACACAAGCCACGCTTGAAACGAGCAAAGCGCATGTAGTTGATGGCTTCATTCTGGTGGTGCTCATTAAGGCCCAGTTCTGCCTGCAGGTAAAAGCACAAATACACACTGAAGTAAAGAAAAAGGAGCTTAAGTATTGCAGAGACTTGCCTTGTGACTAGTTTCTGTGCTTGCTTTCATAGGGTTATCAGTTTAAGTAGTATGGTAAAAACAACTGTATTTTCATATGTATAATCCAAATATAGCACACCTAAGTGTTCTCCCTCCAAAAGGAAGGGAAGTAAGACCCCAAGCGATCAGTACCCTCAGGAAAGCCACAAAATCAGAGACAATCAGAGGATCATAACCAGGACTGTAGGGGAGAGGAAGCTCTTGGATACATTTGGTTTTGTACGACATGTACCTGTGTATAATACAGCTGAGCAATGTACAGATGTACTAACAAAAACACACAGCAAAGCTGAGTGGTTTTTGTTAGTTTCTATGTAAAGTCTCAAGTGATAATCTGAATTGGTTTCTCAACAGCCTATACTGCTCAGAAACAAATACTCCCAGGGCAAATTAAGAAGGAAGCTCCAGTGAAAAAGCAACACTGGATGAACACTGGAAATGTGAGCACAGATGCCAGCTGCCTGGAAATTAAAGGCAGTCTGGGAAATGGCAACAGCAGTAAATACAACAAGCTCTTGCAACCTGGCTGTGGGTTTGATGTGTCCCACAGAGCCCCACATCTTGCAAATGAGAGAACGTAGGAAAACTCAATGTTCTCTTTGCCATTGCTGGGTTTCCTTTAGGTGAAAAGTTTCTATTTATTGAAGAAAGAGAAACATATGCCAACACCAGCACTGAACTTTCACAAACTAGGGAGCAGCCTCAAAACAATATTAAACTAACAAATAATCTCAGGCCAAAGCTATTGGTCATCACAGAATTATATGGTTTGGCTTGGAAGGGACCTTAAAGATCATCCAGTTCCAACACCTCTCACCAGACCAAGTTGCTCCCTAATCTTGAACACATCCAGGGATGGAGCATCCACAACTTTCCTGTTCCAGTGTCTCACCACCCTCACAAAGAAGAGCTTCCTAATTTCTAACCTAAATCTCCCCTCTTCCAGTTTAAAGCTATTACCCCTATGTCCTATCATTACAAGCCCCTTGTAAAAATTCCCTCCACAGCTTTCTTGTAGATCCCCTTTAAGTACTGAAAGGCTGCAATAAAGTCTCCCCAGAGCCTCCTTGTCTCCAGGCTGAACAACCCCAACTCTCTCAGCCTGGCCTCACAGCAGAGGAGTTCCAACCCTTGGATCACTGCCGTGGCCTCTTCTGGCCCCGCTCCAACAGGTCTCTGTCCTTCTTGCGTTGGGGGCTCCAGATCAGGATGCAGAGCTCCAAGAAGAGTTAAGCAATCGGGACACCGGATCCTGCCCATACCTCAGGTCCCCTCAGTCTCCCCAGGGTCCCCGGGGGACGTCGCTCAGGCGGCGGCCCCAGCCCCCTCTCTCCGGCAGGCCTTGACGAGGCCGCCTTTCCGCCCGGTCTTAGGGCCGGTCTGTCCGGCGGGAATCCTCCTCCTAGGCCCGGCGCTGCTCTGCCCGGCGGCGGGGAGCAAGGCCGGCCAGGCGGGGAGCCTCCTGCCGGCGCCGGGGCGCCGAAGCCCGGGGCCGGCCCCGCTACTCACCATGGCGGCGGCGGCGCCTCCGCTCGGCGGCTCCCGACGGGCCAGCGGTTGCCATGGAACCCGAGTCCACGCGAGAGCCCTCGCTGCGCTCTTATTGGCGGCGGGTCGCTCACGTGAATCCCACGGAACCGGGGACGGGACAAGAGGGGGCGGCCTCGGGCTGCCACAGGAGAGGTTTCGGTTGGACCTGAGGAACAATTTCTTCCCCACGAGGGCTGTCAGGACCTGGCTTAGGCTGCCCAGGGCAGTGGTGGAGTCCCCATCCCTGGAGGGGTTTCAAAGCCATGGAGATGTGGTGCTGAGGGACATGGTTCAGTGGTGACCTGGCGGTGCTGGGGGAATGGTTGGACTCCACGGTGTGAAAAGTCTCTTCCAACCAAAACGATCCTATGACACGGCCACACTGGGAGCAGCATCTGATCTGCTCTGTACTATATAAGGCCCATGAGCAGAAAAATGATGGTACGAGAGATCTTCCCTTTGCTATCCAAAGAGCTTACCAGGAACCGCTCCCCACCCCCTCAAGAAAAATACAGAGAAAATTGCCATCTGTGTCTGAGCCACCTAAACCATGCAAACCACAAACAGCCTGTGACAGGTCTAATCTGGCTTGGGTCCCGAGAGCACACACCCACCCCAACCTACAAAAAGCCCAAAGTTTAGCTGTGGGTGCAAAGAGCTAACAGCATGCGATGGTGGGACTGATGGGCTCCGCGTCGGGCTGACACCCTGCAGCAACTGTCCCGGGTGAGTCCCCTCCTCTGCCATTCACGTCGGTCTGTGCCACATGCAGCCTCTGTGGGAAGGAAACCCAATTACAAAAAAAAAAGAAAATTAATTTGCCATTAAAGTTGTGCAGTTAGGATGATCTTTCGGATCGCAATTTCAGTTCTTACAGCTGAAAGAAAATAACATTTCAAAAGCCCCCTGGGGATGCTCTGCACCCTCCAGCAGATGCTGCAGTGATGGTTTGGAAACAGGTCCCAGGGGGAAATCAGGAGCTCGCTGGCCACAGCCACCTTGGGGTTATATGCGTTGGGTCTCAGCCTCAGTATCTACACTTTGCGCTGCTGCGGTGGGGACGAGGCTCTGCTGGTTTGAGATCTCAGCACTCAAAGGAGCTTCTGAAGCAGGTGGAGCACGGCAGGTCTGACAATGCTGGGTAGCTGGGAAGGACAAGGTCACATGCTGAGCACGGTGAAAATGTGTGTTTTGTGTCATCGTCCCCCCAGAAAAGCAAAAAGGGATCAAATTAATTTTAATTAATAAGCAGTCCCTCCTCATCTCAAGCGATAGTCTGCTTTTTGTCAATTTTAATGTGCTGTGAAGTTCACTGTGGAAAATACCCTGTGTGCTGACTAGAACATCGGAAAGCTCCTTGTACCTAACCCCACGTTCTTCTTGTTATTGATATAACCCGTAACCAGTGCAGCGGCAGCAGCGGCTGGCAGAGAAGCATTTCCCACTGTTCTCAGCAGACCCATCTAATGTCACTTGCATACGCACTGCTCTGGCTGCTGTTAATTTATACGTCTTGGTATGTACAGGTGGTAGATCTGCTCTGTAGTACTACACAGCTGGTTTCTTCCCACCTGCTTGCAGGTTTTTCCTGGAGTAAATTCTGTGCCCTGCTGTAGCATTTGTGTCCTTTGGCCACTTACTTTCCTTGGTTGTCAACTTCAAAAAGAAGCCAAATAAAAATGAATCTTGAGTTTTGTGTGTCAGAAATTCCACAGCTATGCACAGGGTAGAGGTGGCATTGCTGAAAGCCAGGTACCAAATTTATAACCGTACTTGAGACGCAGGGACCAGCATAATTGTGTGTGTAGTTCTGTATCTTGATAGAAAACTTAAAAACCAAGAGCATGTATTTATGACTGGTTTTATTTCTGCAATCGATTTTTAAGCACTCTGTGCCCACACTTGTGTTCTTTTATTGCAAAGATCTCATGCTTCCAACCTTGCTCCTAAATAATTCATATTCATTAAAGTTGCTTCATGAGGATAAAAAATTGAAGGATTATCGCCATATCTGTGCTTTTAGAACACAATCGTTCCCAATTGGATGAAAAAAACTGCATTCAATGTTTTGAACAGATTATGGAGCCTTGTAAATATCTGCTGCAAGTGTTCAGTGTGGCACTGAGGGAGGGCAAGGGATCAAAGGCAGCTTGGGCCAGTGGGTCCTGCAGAGACAGAGACTGGGCTGCAGATTCCTTCGCCACCCCTCAAAATAGCCAATTACAGTAAATGGTCTTTGCTGGTGGACTTGCTAATGCAGCCAACCCTGGTTAGGAGGTGAACACCATGCTGCAGCCCTTCATCTTGCAGATAGCACCGGGGAAGGTAGTTTTAGTCAGGGGTGGTGAGAGGTCTGGTTCCACAAGGCGACTTCTTGGTTCCCTGATCTGGTTTTGAGGGCACTGATGGCCAGAGGCAGGGTCTGTGATAGCTGAAGGTCCATGGTAATGCCAACAGGACCCACGTCACACTGTCCCTGGGCTTCATCCCCAGGTCTGCACAGGCAGGCTGGTGCAGACCAGGTTGGACACTTAGAAATATGTGACTCGTGTTGAGCCCACCAGGCTCAGCTACTGTTTGTGATGGCAGAGTGACTTGAAAAGCAACCTGCAGCAGGAGAAAAACATTTTCTTGCTTACCAGAGCATAAAGATCTGCTTTGCAGGCCAAAGCAATGTGCATTGTGCTGTAACTCACAGATAGGAAAGAGATGTTGCAGGAAAGAGGTTATCCGTTGCTGCAGAGGATGCAGGTATCTTAACCCTGCAAACTACTCCTAAGGAAGGCAGGTACTTTTCTTTCTTAGCTGCCAGATGATTTAAGAGATAAGTTTCATTTATTCCCATGAATCTTTCAGAAGATATGGTGCTTTCACATTACATTCTTCTATAATGTGCACACCGAGGAGTTTACATCTTATTAAAAATGAGATCGCGGTGGCCTGAATGTGTCAAGGGACCTAATCAGCACAGTGCTGTGGAGAAGCTGAAGACCTCATGTAGGCTAAAAGTAAATTTGTAAAATAGAAACAGCCAAATAATTCAAACCAGTGACATCTGTTTCTGTGTGGTTTGTTTGTCTCTTGGACAGGCTCATTTCGAAAGGTCGAGGTTTTTATTAAAAGAAGAAGAAAGAAAAGCATCAGTTTTACTTCAAAGCTGTTTCACATCACTTGTTCCACCCCCCCCCCCCCCCCACTCCCCCCCCCCCCTCCTCACCCCCCCCAACGCCCGTGCAAAGCACTCTGGGAGAAAGCGAGGTGGAAGCGCAGGGGG
>JAAGNO010012534.1:0-15018 GCA_033439905.1 Ceryle rudis | reverse complement strand
CTAGTGGGAGGTGTCCCTGCCCATGCAGGGGTGGGGGTGGGGGGTGGGTTGGAACAGGATGATCTTTAAGGTCCCTTCCAACTCAAGCCATTCTATGATTCTATGATTCTGTGATTCTGTGAATATCACATTGGCTTGTTCAGTTGTTTATCCAGGCTGCGGCTCCTCCCAGATGCTTGTGAAAATTAATTTTATCCTAGCTCAGCCCAGGGCACTACTTTATACTTCATAGCTACTAAGCGGTCATAAATATCTCTAGCTCTGGTAAAATACAAAGAAGCATGGTATATAAATTTAACATACCAGTATTATTTACTGTGTTTCCAAGGCTTTGGGCTATGGAAAAATCTACTGAGACTGAAGATCTCCAGCAGAGAGCAATGACACATTTGGAACAAAATATTAAATAAATGAAATAGATAAAGCCATTTTGTAACTCTCTCCCCTCCTTTCTGACTCTGATATTTTCCTTACAGGTAGCTCCATAGAAATCTTACTCTGCATGATATTGAATTCAGACAGGATTCAGCTATGCCACTTAAACAGCTATTAGAGATGATGGGGAGTTGCTCTCTTTTTGAGAAAACTCAGAAAAGTACAATTCTGCCTCATGACAGAAGAGCACAGCAGTGGCTACACACTCCTCTTGCTAGAGCAAAGTTAACCTCCCTCCAAATCATGCCTTCTCCTCAGGAAAGAAGTGAGAGGCTAAAATACACTCCTTCGCCATACCTCATACCTTGCACAATGAGAGTAATTCAGTATTAGACTTGCTGCTGTGTAGGGTGGCTTCTTGTGAGTTGGGCCTTGGATGTGCCTGTCTGGAGGTCATGGAGGGCTGTCAACAACCAGCTACCTTCTGCACAGCCATTCTGCGTGGGGAAAGCCAGCAGCACAATGGCAGGGCACTGACTGACAGAAGATTTATGGTTAGTTTTTTTCTCTACAGGTAAATTTTGGAGGCTTTCCTTAGTGTTTAATTTCTTTCTTCAGGTGGTTAAGGAGATATAGTAAATTTATTCTTCAAATATAATATATGGAGACTGAGCCAAACAAAAAACCAAAACAAACCACACACACCCCCTGCAAAAAAAAATGGCTATCTATTTATCTATGTACCTCCTGACTTTTCCTTTAGCTGTTTTTCCTTGTATTTTTCTCATTTCTCAGTAAAACTGAAGACAGATGGGAAATGTAGTTTCTTATAAAATCAATTCTGGTTAGAATGTCACTGAACTCAAAAAGACTTTATAGTGGTCCTCTTAGATACTGTGTCTCTTCAATATTTTCCTAACCACCACCTTTTTGTGATAGCTGAATTTAGGAAGGAAATTCTCATTTTAAACAGTCTATTTTTACAGCAACTTATCAAACAGTGGCCTTTAGCTGTTGTTCTGTGACAGCCACTCTATTAAAATCCTGATGTAAACAAGTGGAGAAGGTGAACTAGAAGTGCAGATATTTGCACAGCATTACTGTCAGGTAAAATTTTAAAGATAGGTTTTATGAACCCATTATTTGCAGTCAAGGCTTTTGACTACAGCATCTGAAATCATTTAAGTAGACAAAGTGTTTTGTCAAAACATACTGCTGGGAGTCAGTATGTAGCTTCTTTTTATGCAATTCAATTTGGTTCTGTTGTTAGCATGAAAGTGGGATATCTAGCTGGGCAGTAATAGTGATGCTGTGTATGATCACAATATGGTGACTTTCTAGTGTAATTAAAGTTAAATGCCTTTTGTTTTCATTTAGTGCTTAATGCATGCATAATTGCAGTGTACCTACAGACTTACCAAAGAAGAGGGATTTTAGATACAAAAACCAACCCCAAAGATATTATAGATGTCTTTTTAGGTGTGGGAGATGCACAAGAACATGTGCCTGCTTTAAAAACATGAATCTCTGTGTCCTGTAAAGCTCTCCTTGACATAGGATTTGATGGACACCTTAAAAAGGTACTGCTATTTCTGGTCTTTCAGCCCTGAGCCCCCTGCCTGAGGTGATGCTGAACAGGACTGCCCTGTGATAGGCTGACTAGCTACAGTCCTCAGAGCAGACGTACGAAGGTGCATGAGACACCTTTTGAAGAACATAGCCTAAATGTTCACCAAATATACTCTCACTCAAGAGACTTTCTGGTTTGCACATGTACAGCTCCTCTACTTCACCTGGAGCAGCAGGAGACACAGAATGTGATCCAGGGAGTTAACAGGAAGTGCAGTTAACCTACTCTGTTGGGTGGGGTTTTCCTGAGGTACTGAGCATTATCACAGAGTTGATGTGGTCTGGCATCATTTCATATGAGATCAGCATTTTGGCCAAGCAATACCTTACAGTATTTTTCTTATTCATTTTGAACGGAATGAGCACTTCCCAAATGTACTCTGAGAAAACTGGGAAAAGATGGAACTGTAACAGTTCAGAATGTAATTTCCAAACCTACTTCACTTAACTACTACTGTCAATAGAAAAAGTGATGATGGGAGGAGGAGAAGGCCTTTAGCTCTTCACACAGTATTAACATACCACTTTGACTTATCTTTGTACTATTGTGTGTATATTACGGTCTTGGAACGTCTAACTAAATAAAACACATAGTGGACAGTAAACTATAGTATGGAAACTGAAGGCCAGGGGGACCAGATCTTCTCTATTAATATATTGCCAAAATAGTAGTAGATGGATTGAGAAATTTGAGGAGATGTGAGGAAAGGAAAGCATTTACCAAACAGTAGCAATGGTGAGTGTAAAGAAAGAAATATCAGAAGTAAAAAAAAGTTGTCAGATAAAAGGACAGTGACTTGGTTCAGTAAGATTGTAAGTTTTTTAGTATATCCTTTCCATCCAGCTCTTCTTTTTAGAACTTCAATTTGATCTGTCACACATAAAAGCCAGATGAATTCTGTAAATGCTCAGGCATCCTTTGCCCAGACATAATCCTGCATCTCTGCACACAAATAAAATAATTTAGTTATTACATAGGACAGGGATTGAGAAAACTAACAAATGAAAGCAAGCAACAATAAGTAATTTATGTTACAAAGAGGCTGCCTACGCAACCACGTAATACACCTGTAGCTGCATCAGTTAAGAAAGTGATTAGAACCATCTTCCATTGTGTATACAGTTTATCTGAAGATAATTTATACCTTAGTGTAGCATCTCCCTGCAAAAGTGGTGCTTTTATAGAAGTACACCCAGCACTAATATTGTGATAGAATTCCAAAAACCTCTTCCATGCATCACTTGAGCCACACAGCTGTAATTTTCATGAACTAGTAGTTCCACATTTCAGTCCACTACTCCCTTTCTTTCAAAATTAGTCCTGGTTGTACCATTTAATCTACATTGTTTTCAAAACTAATTACTTGGAGCAGTATGACCGCTGGTAGTATAGCAGCTTCAACTCCTATTCTGCTACAGCTGCAAAAGTGGCACTGAAATGGCATGATACCAGCTCTGTTTGGCCCTGATCCAGCAAAGTGCTTAAATGTCTGTTCAACTTAAAATATATGAGTAATCCCATAGAAGATAAGATAAATTCTTTGAACCAGTATCTGCTTAGATTCATAGACTGTGAAAACAGAAGGGAACATCTAAACATCTTGTCTGACCTCCTCCATACCACAAGATTTCTTTGAAATCAGTCTTGCTCAGTCTTTCCTTTCTCTCAAGAAAAACAAAACCACACCAAAACAAACAAACAAACAAAACCAAACAACAAAACCAAACACACACACACACAAAAACCGCAAACACAAAACCAACCAACCAAAAACACACAAAAAAAGTCCATACTGTAATGTTTGAAGTTTTGGTGATGTAGAAACTATTACAGTTCTACATAATTTGTTTCAATGATTAATAATCTTCACTAGGACAAATTTATACCTTTTTCCAATCAAGACTTTACAAGGTCCTTTGGATTCACTAAATATTGTTCTTTTTTTTACTAAATAGACTGAAAAGTCATGTATTATCACATTTCTTTTTCATATACATGCTTATAGACTGCAGTTCAATCAGACCTTAATTTTCACTTGGACAAATTAATAGGCAATGTTCTAAGAGTTTCCCAATACACAGCAGAGTATTTTGTCTTTAATCATACTCCATTCTCTTCTCAGACTCCTCTTGTGTTATTCTACATCTCTACAAGTATGGTTTTTAGAATAAGACACAGTATTTCAGGAGAGGTCATTGCTCACCATAGAGACAACTGAGATTCCTACTTACAGTCCTTTTTTAACTCACCAGGGTTTAGACAGGACCTTTTGGGTTCATGGTCTCATTCAAATTTTACACAGAACCATTATTTGCCTGCTAATCCTTTCAGTGTATTCTTTTCTAGGACAAACGCAATCTCCTTTAAAAGCTCATGCACATTCTTTGTTTTTCCTCAGTATATGATCTTACCTTCATCTGCACAGTTTGATTGTGCCCAAGTTAATTGTGCCCAAAGTACCCTATAACAGTTTTCATTATTCCTTCATTTATAAGCTCTGTTCACAGTCTTAGTGTTTTCTACAATTTATTATGACTCAGCTTCCACATCATGAATTAAGATACCAAATGTAGTGATTAACAACAAACTAGAAACAACCATACCCAGTGGATGATCCAGCATTTCCAACTACATTTTGAGACCAGCATCATGTTTAACCCATTTAATATGTACCATATTCTCTTTTTATATTCAGGTTTTGTAATAAAATATTGGGTGATATCAAATCAAAGCACTTTTCATAAAAATTTTCCCTATATATGCATAACATCCTAAAGTTTTCATCAAAAAATTGCAAGTCATTCTGATGAGATCTAGGTTTCATTAACCATTAATGATTGGCTTAAATTACGTCACTTTCCTTGCATAATGTTGCAATCTCAATATCACTCTTTTTTGCTTGTAATTTCTATATAAAGTCATTCACATAGAGTTCCAAAATACAGTAAATTTCTTTATTATTATTATTTAAACAGTTTGTGGTAGGAGTTTGGAGAACAATGAAGGAGATTCACTGTTCTGAAGAGAGAACCCATAGGCAGAAGATCCACATTGAGAAGTTTAACTTCTCAGAAGTAAGCAGAAGTTTTTTTTAAAAAAAAAAGCAGATGGAAAAAAAAATCTGTTTCTAAGGTAGAAAAGAAAGGAATAAAAAGGCTGTTTTAATGAAGGAAGAAAAAGGGAAGAGAGCAAGAAAAAACCCAAAAAGTTATCTTGGAAAGACCACAGTACAAAGCATAGGAGGGTTGCTAGGGATGACAGAAGCATATTCAAGGTATTCCTAATGCTAAATAAAACATTCCAGCTTGAAGGATGAGTCACAGAAAGCAGCAGACAAGAGCAAGGCACGTGTAAGCACTGCTTCTGTGTAACTATATGATAATCATGGGTTTACACTGGAAGAGCACAAGCTTTAGCATATATAGAGCTTGATCTCACAAAACCTATCCACGTTCAGAAGTTATTCCATCTTGCATTTCATCTTCCTTTCATGCAAGCTACCCAGAGACAAATAGAAACAATGCTACAAGTGACTGGTGCCATTGACAAACACAGGAAAACACTGGAAGCTGCCGCAGTGAGGACATATTCAGCTAAACCCGATTTCTCTTTTCCCAGAGAAGGGTACTTAAAAAAGAAGAAAAAAAAAGTAAACTTTGGAGAAGGACAGTTATAACAAGATCTTTTCTGATTGCTCTATCCCCCTGTGAGGGTTCAGAGCACTGGAATTTCTGCAGGCCTCTGTTTGAAAATAAGGGGCTAATGAAAAGGTACGTTCATGGCTTGCTACCCTAAACTAGTTGCCCTAGAATATCCTGGGATTTGCCAAAGAACTAAATGACGTTGACATAGAACATTTTAAGGGAAAAGTCACCTTTTATTCTTTGCTTTTCAGTATTTAGAAATGTAGCTTCAGTTTCCTTTGTATTTTTTGTATAAAGGAAAATCATTTTGAATAGAGATGGGTCCATTTCTTTAGGTTTGATCTCAATGGATACCGAGGCTGGACTGCTGCGCCTTCCAACTCTTGCAATTTCTGGGGAAAGAGAGGGCAGCCAGGTTTAGATGTAGAGGACAGAGGAATAGTAAAAAAAGAAATATTTAACATGGAGAATCTCAATTGCTGAGAAGAGCCTGGTTAATGTAAGGACTAACTATTTATGTGAGGAGTAGGTACAATTAGAACTTCTCCTAACATGCTACACTAATTTATTTTCAAGTCAACCACATTCCATGCTGTAGTGAAATCTCCTCACTTCCTTTTTAACCCATGAATCTATTGTGTTCTCCATGAAGGTCAACCTGTTTAGATATCCAGCTGTATGCAGGACACTTGCAGACACATGGTTCCAGGGAATGTGTGCTGCTCAGTGGAGAACTGGGTCCTCAGAGATCACAAGTAAGCCTCATTTTGCATGTATCATCCCTGCCTCTGGATTTCTTTTTTAGTCATAATAGTTTTTCAAATACATGGTAGAAGTACAAAAAGCCACTGCTGTTCAGGGAAGTTCTGCATGTGCTCAGATACCTTTTCTTTCTCTGCTTTGGATCTATTCCTTCCCCAGTGGTAAAGCATAGTGGGGAATCCTATGATGACAGAAGCAGTCGATACCTTTGTAAGAACAGAGAGCTGTCTTTAGTGCATGTATGTCTTTAGTTCAATAAACAACCTAGGCCTGCACCTAATTTTCCACTGAAGGATCTAATACCAATGGAGAACATTTGCAGCATGGTACAATGCTAGTCTTTTTAGCTAGACAATTCCTTGACTATAGTAAGGTTTTTTCTTCCATAGAGCATGGAAGGGGGAGATTCTATCAATTGTGATTGAAATAAAGAGATACTTTTTAATAATTTTCTGTTAGTCTTGAATGTTTGAAACCCAAATAAAGAAAATAATTCAACTCTCATTTTAGAAAAAAAAAAAAAAAAAAAGAAAAAAAAAGAGAGCAGCAAAGTAGGGAAGGGAAGGGAAGGGAAGGGAAGGAAAGGAAAGGAAAGGAAAGGAAAGGAAAGGAAAGGAAAGGAAAGGAAAGGAAAAAAAGAATAACCAAAATAAGACTTTGGGTATCAGATCCCTGCCATTAGTTAATCAGCACAATCATTTTGGGTGCCACAGCTGGCAGGAACAGGCTAATTTTTCCTGGACACCCTCAGTCTATCGGGTAACTTGCTGAGAAACTGCAATACAAATTCTGATGTTGTTCCAAGTATCCCTGAGAAATTAAGATATGCTCAACATTTTTTTTAAATGCACAGTGTTTCTGGCTTTGTCTGTTATACAAGTTTAAGGGAAAGCTATTCTTTTGTACCTAATGTTGAAATTCATCCTAAATGTCTTGCATAATTTTTACCTATTGCTGAGGGAAAAGACATTTTAAGAAAATATGTTTCAATGACAGAGCAAAATAAACACTGGAACATATAACTGGTAACTCATTAAATAAGAAGTCCATGCTTTTATCTGTCTCTTCAAACACATTTTAGGCACTTCAACAAGATTAGAAAAACACTTTTATGCCAAAAAAGAAACTCCTTTAATCACTTCTCTTCTAAGAAGATACCTGCATGAAAAGAGGAGAATTAACCTCTCTGCTGCCGCTACTCCTTTTACTTGCAAAAAAAGCTTTTGCAATATTTCTAATCCATTTCCATTTGTCAGATGGAAACAGCTATGTTTTCAGAAGCATTAATCGTATGGGAAGATATTTTCAAGCACATATCTTGCTGGGAAATTATTAGTATACACTAGACCATCATTAGTCTACTCTAATGGAACAGCAAGAGCCCCAGTTTTCCCAAGTGCCAGAGATAAGGCCAGTCTATCACATCCTTTATGGTCCAAGGCTACTTTTGCTTTTGTAGTTTTATTTCCCCTACTTCATTGTAGAGAAGGGAAAGCAACACTCAAAAACTTCTAGTCATACAACTTAGACAGTAAATGAAAGCCAACAAAGAGAGACGAGGTGAACAAGTAAGAGTCACCATCAGGCTGAGCATCCCACTGAACCAGGTACTGCAGCATAAGATGATGAAAATAGCTGCTGCAGTGTAAGGTGACAAAAAAAAATTATGTGTTCAAAACAAGAATAAAATAATAATAAATAAATAAATAGACATAGTACAGCATTGGACACAACCCGTAAGGCTGAATTGTCCCCATTGGTGCAAATACATCCTACAGTGTAACAGATGAATGAGCATCATGCAGCTCTTGGGAGGTTTTGCTGGGACTCTCTTCAGGATCAGTTGAAAGACGGAATGTCAAGTAGGGGGAAAACCCTTTCATAAGCTGGATCTCTCTGTCCCATTCCCAAGCCTTACACCTGGCCAAGGCCAACCTCTTGCAAATAGAAAGTTCATCTGTATTTTCATTCCTCAGTGGAAAAAGGAGAGGTGCTGGTGGGGGAAGGTTACCTCCTATTTCAGCAAAGAGCATTCTGTTACTGCCTCTTCTGCTCCCACCAAGTGGTCTTGATGTGGTCTTAGAAGATAAAGTACCTGTGTCTCTTATTTTTTATTTTTTTAGGTCCTGTTTGTGGAAACAGGTATAGATAAATTACGTAATGAACTCACGACTATATGTCATCTTTTCTGAAAGGCAAAAGCTCTTTTAAATTTTTCTTGTCTTTTTGAACTACTCTTGCTTTTCTTCCTCTCAAAACACAGTGCAGTAAGATGTTTTAGCCTTCTCAGTCCCATCTGCACTGCTTGCACATCCCAGCAGGTATCCTGCTCATTTTTGGGTTTCTCCAGACAGTAGGTAAACTTCTGGATACTTCTCTGACTTATAACAGGCGTGCTTTTGATGTTTGCCTAAAGGAACCTTAAACTTAGGGTCCTCCTATTATTTTGTCCAACAAGGCAAGGCATTGAAGTCAAGGGAGATGTTATTGTGGAAATGACAGAATATGTTCAAGGGCAGTGAATAAGTTCCCTTTCGATAAAAGCACATATTATGTCCAAGAACAGTCAAAAGGGTTAAAATACAATCTTTCCAGATAAGTTTCTAGCCATATCAGGCTCAAAAAGTCAAAAGATTTGAAAGCTATTAGTACTTCTGTAGATCATCCTCTTCCAGACACTCTTTTTTCTTTTTTTTTTTTTTTCCCTTTAACTGACAGGTTGCAGTTAAAAATTAAAGTAAAAAGAGGCCCTCTTTTTGCTACATACTTTTAATGGAACTGAAGCCAAAATAAGTCAGACTAAATTATGGGAGTAAATGACCTCCCGGGAAGTATAATACCAAATTCCAAAGAACTGTAAAGAGTTTCCTTTGATCTTTTTAGCTTCACAGCCTGAAATTCAAAATCTGTATTTAATTTTAGATTGCATATGCCAGCTTTTAAGTTTCCTTTCTAACATGATATATCATTCTAAATGATAGGACACCTTTAACTTGTATTTCTTGAAAATGCTGACTATCCTTTCTTTATTCTTT
Organism: Ceryle rudis; assembly: GCA_033439905.1. NCBI lineage: Eukaryota > Metazoa > Chordata > Aves > Coraciiformes > Cerylidae > Ceryle > Ceryle rudis. The sequence goes on along the minus strand of JAAGNO010012534.1, from coordinate 5,572 downwards.
TACACTATAAAAACAGATATAAATATTACTAATTGCAAAAATAATTTGGGGTTGGGTGCTGTAATGGCTAAACCATTGACCTTCACTTAAGAGACTGTGCCTTCAAGCTCAACCTGAGTTTCTAAGTGAAATGACTTTGATCTGAGACACGAGTAACTTCAGTTCAATGACCTAGAGGATATAGATCTAGAAAAAAGGGCAAGCTGAGCACTTCACTATATATTCCTCTTACAATTTAGGAGGTAGACAAAGGGTGTTATTTTTCAAATGTGGTATAAAGGGCCTATTTTTTTCCTGTGGCCACAGAGTCACATTGCAAGAACTGTGTTCCTAAACCAGAAATCTCAGAAGGCACAACAAGCTGCATTAGCTCTTGGCTGGAGAATTCTCTGACCTATGCACTTGAGCACAGACTTTAGATATGGGCAGCTGGAATAATCTCCCTCTTGAGTCCAGAAGTGAGCCACAAAACTCTTTATTCCTTGTGCATTATGAAAGAAGCCACGTTTCCTGAGGAAAAGTATGTTGTAGCAGGTTGGCTGGAAGCACAACATGAAAGAGCAGCTGCTAACCATTGAATTTATATTGGAAAAGCCCTAAGAAAAGTGCTTACACATAATGTGCTGCTATGTGTCCATCTGATGATTGGTCAAACAAAGCTATAAATACAGCCAAGAACTTTACAATATAATAGTGTTCTGTATTAGTTACTGGGTGAATAATTTGTAATGCATAATTTATCTGCTGAATTTATTTTCTTCTTCTAACAAAATATCTGTAAACTGGTCATGATCGCCTCACACATGTTTGAGGTTTTTTAAATGAAGGGAATGATTGATAAAAATTCTATCGATCAGATTATTTGGAGTTCTCCAAGTTACATAAAGACAGCTCCAAATGCCTGAATGAATTACATGTTTTTTGTTTCACTGGCCTGCATTCAACAAAGCCACCCCTGCCCTACAGTTTTTCCTATAGAGGAATACCTGGTGTGAATGTAGCATTTTCTTTTCCATGAATACACACAATAAGCTGCTCTGCATTTTCTGCAGTTTTGAAAGGGTGGAGTCTTTTTTGACTGTGTAAAGAAAACAGTCTTAAAGCAAGAGGCTGAACTATCTGGGGTCAGAGACTACAGATTTTAATCCAACCCTTACTTCTCCTCGTAACCCACCCCTCAGACAGCAGTTACCATTAGCTTTTTTCCTCCTAGTGAATTGCTGACAAGTCTTCCAGTTGGTGTCTGAAAAACAGAAAGAGATCAAATATATACAAAATAATTTTGAAATTGTATATTGTACAAAAAAAAATTGTAATGGCAACATTGGAACAGAACAATGAACTTAATCAATGTAAAATTGGGTTGTGCATAAGCACTTTTGCTCACTGACAAGGTAAAACAGATTGGCGTGCTTTGAGGTTGTGATTGCTGATAAGCCTTTTTACTCCCAGCCAAAGTGGAAGCAATTAAAATATTTAGAAGTAACTTTCTTTTCCCCATCCAAGCAAGAAGCTCACGTGGGCTGCCTTAACAGTAATCCTATTTGCCACAGTTCTGGAGAGAGAGGCAGAACAGAACCCACACAACCCTGGAATACCTCAGTGACGGGAGTCTGTTCAAGTTGGAGAAAGTACAGTTAATAGGTATGCTCTCCTCTGTGCTACATCTGTCTGCCCAACAGGTTCAGAAAAGACTATCGTTGCCTTTGGTTTATCTGTTTGCATAGATTTGATGGTTTTCCTGCTCATTTCTTCTTGCTGCAGTATCATTTTTCCCCAAAGTTCTAACAATGGAACCAAGTTATATGGAACAATTAATTTATTAAGATATCTGAAACCAAAATCACCTATTCAAAACTAACTGTACACAAAGGATCAGGGTTGTCTGGTGCCATTAATCTCTTGGATCCCTCTAGGCCATCAACAAACTTCTGAACATTTGGAATATACAGGTCTCAATTTTATCTTACCTTAAGTCTTTAATGGATATCAAAACTTGCTGCTTCAAGCTTTCTTCTTTCTAATGTTACAATACCAGTGAGAATTTACATAAAGCTTAGTATTTATCTCGTCAGAAGCCAATTTATGTTTGTTAATATTCTATCTATGACTTTAAATATTCTTCCTGAAAAAAAAATAATAAAAAAAAAACCCAAACACAAACGACAAAGAAACAAACCAGCCCAAACCTCTGATTTTTATGAGTGAACTATAAAAAAGAAACTCCAGACTCAAGGCTGCTTAACTGGTCCGTTAGTTATGAAAGATATACAATTTTGACTATTAATCCTGCACATGAAAGTTTTGTTCCCATGTAAAAATGGGTGCAAATTAATTAAAAATGCAAAAGCACATCTGTCTAACATTCTCGCAGATAAGCATTTTCATGAAGTTGATGGGTAGTTTTATGACCAGCTGAGAGAGGGAAACTAAGCTGGGGATCAGAAAAAACTCCCACTGAAAGTGCTGGCAGTCATTTAAAACTTGAGTAGACAAAACATTCCAGAACACACTGCAGTTTTTAAGTGAAAGTAGAAGACATAGATAGAGAAAATCACATTTAAATTGTCTGAACAAGCCCCCTGCTGAGACAGAGGCAGAGGGATATTATATATATATAAATATACATATATATATTAGCAGATCAACAGATTTGACACCATCATGCCTCAGTTCCCCACTGCATACACAACTGTCTTACATCTGGTACTCAGGTGGTGCCTCACACTGAGACTGCACTGTTTTCTCCCAGAGCCATCAGGCTCCAAGACTAACAGAGAGATCATGAATTTTCGTACTCTGTATTTAGATTTTTAAATAAATGACTACTGTTCTTTTAACAGCAACAGGAAAAAAACAGCAATAATATTCTGCCCTATAGATGAATCTGTGTTATCTAAAATACTTTCTTTATGATTTTTCGACATATTTATTTTTTGAAGTGTTGCAAAAGGTTTTTGACAAATTGGTAGATGACAACTCTGGGGTGCTAAGCAATCTTAGGATCCTACTTGCAGCCAAGGAGTCTTTTGCTTTGTATCACACAGGCATCAAACACTTTGGAGCTGTAAAGAAACATGAAAGCATATTAACCACTATTTTCACCCTCAACTATTTCTCTCACAACCCTTAATTATTTTAAATTAAAGATTGGTAAATTCCTTCACTGTGAAGCATGTTGAATTTTACAGTTACATAATCTGATGCGGTGTCAGTCCATGACACTTTCATTATTCTGTTTATTTCTGACCTTGCTGTTGGTGTCATGTATGTAAATGAGGAGAAGGAACCATCTTGTCTCTGTTTCCAAGTTCTTTTGGTCCTCCTTGGGTTGTGAATGTGTGTGTTTGTACAGACACCAGCGTCATGAGATTCCTGGCTTGGCCAGGAGAGCTTTTAGGTGTTGAGATAATGTAAATAATAAAAAAAATCAGAGTTGATCTATGTCCTTGTATGTACAGGTGTCTAATTACTATTCAAAAGGCATTACTTTCTGTTGGATGCAGGAATATATATTGTATGCCAAATATGTAATTCATACTGACTAATACAATATAAATAATAGACATGTTTATTTAGTTGCATTTAATTTAGAAGAGTTTTCTGTCCATCCCTCTTCAATACTGCATCAAGCTGTCATCCCAGAAAACCTCCCTATATGTGTTTATTGAAATGAGTTTAAAGATAGGGTTTGGTAAGTTGAAGGGCCATTCTCTTCTTGTGGAGCTAATGTATGCCCCATTACCATTAAATGGTTTTATATGTACATATTAATGGAAGAATATTAGCAATTAATAACAACTCACATTTTTTCCAGCATGCTGAACTTTCAGGAACCAGTGAAGGTCCTGAGACCTGCCTAGTTTATCTAAACTGTGCCTTAAATGAACATATGATATGTTTTATAGCAGGTCTTTAAACAAACCTAGTGGATTTGGTGATCATTTCAAGGTCAATCCAGAGCTAACTTTTGACATACAGCAATGCAGCTAAGTGTGCTTAAGAGTAAGAAAGGGTATTTATTTCAATGCTGCAAATAGTGGTGGTTGGTCTGTCTGCAGGTCCCAAATTAGGCTGTTTTAGCACTCAAAAGCACTGTGAATTTTTTTTTTCCCTTACTGGTTAATGATATTAACTAGTCATTTGCTCCTGAGAAAGAAGGAAAAAGGATGTGTGTTAGGCTCATAGTAACTTCAATTACTAGTTAGCAAAAGATTTTATCCTGGTAGCAAAAACAGAAAAAAAAAAATCTTTTAAATTAATTTGAAGATGCCTACATTTAGAGAATGGCATTGCTTTAACAGGGCTATGCAAATGATTCCAATTTAGCATCTTGTATTCAGCTGGAAACCATTGCTAAATGATCGGGATAGCCAGTCACAGATATTAAAATGAATTATATCTAATCTGAATTTTAGTCACGCTACATTAACTAATAGAAAGTTATTAACATTTCAAGAGAAAAAAAGCTTTTGCCTGCAAAATTAACAGTGGCTGAGATGTGACCTGTGAGCCATGCAGCCTGATCACTGTAATGACAGTGTAATGGCATATTTACATTAAAATCTCTGCAGCTAATATGTGATTCAGAATTGGACGTTAAGTCGAGGATTATTTAGTCTGGCCTGTTGGCCTTTCTCTAAGTAGTTTTTTTTTTACTTCAATACAAATCTGAAACTTTTCATTTCATGACTATTTATGTGACTAGTTTCTATGGCTATGTCTCTCCATCTTTACATCAGCTGCTTTATATGGCCAGCTTACTCTTTCATTTTTCCCTTCCTTTTTCCAATATATTTATCATTTTTTGCGGGCATGTACAACTTCAAGAAATCCAAATTAGTTGCAAGCCAGTCAGGAAAAGGGAAATGTTTTTCTACTTCATTTTTACAGCTATTTTGATTCAAAAGGCAGTGTAATTTAATGTTTTCCTTCCTACACTTTTAAAATATACAGCACCCTGGAAAAAAAATGATAATTCAAAGCCATCTTTATCTGTATAGAAAAAAATGTTTAATTATAAAGCTATTCTTATCCTTAGCAGGCAATGACAACCTGCTACAGTTTCTCCTTCTACCAGTTCATTTCTACCAAAGCAAAGGTTTAAAAGTTATCGACCTGATAATGTGGCAGTTGTATAATCTATAGAATTTGTTAAATTTGTGGAATACTTGCATATATGAATTTGTTTGCTTCATTATTTAAAAGACATAGCAATTTTTTTTTTAAGGGAGGAAATGCATTGAAATTAAGAAGCTAACTGGATAAAATTGTAACTTCCATTTAATAATCAGAATATTATTCAGAAAAGTCAAGTTTAAAACTGAGTTTGATTTGGCTTGTGTTGGTTATTTGTACAAAACAGGGCATTTTTACAAAGACTCATACCTCAGTGTTGAGAAAAAAAGCTGGATGCATTTTATTGAATCACTTTTTCTTTTTAATTTTAATCAGTCAAATTTGCTGCCATCTTGCCATACAGATTTAAATAAACATCCCAAATAGAAGCTGAAGTTCATGTCTTTTATTGAACTTAAGAACCTTAAGTGTTCAGTGTTCATGTGGATTAAAA
>JAAGNO010012531.1:0-21248 GCA_033439905.1 Ceryle rudis | reverse complement strand
TGAAGTCCATGCTGATGAGTAATTAATATTTAAATCAGGTAATTCTACTCTGAGATATGCTTTGTCAGACCTTGTTGTAGGATTTTGGGGTTTTTTTTGTCTGCAAAAGCGATGCTGGTGGATTTGGAGATTGCAGCATGCTGTAACTACTCAAAGAAAAGTTTCTCCTCTTAGTCTGAGGCTTAAACATGCTGTTTCCTGTAATTAAAGGGAGAATAATTTAAATGCTGTTAGTTTTTCCAGCCACAGATAAACCCCAGCTCAAAAAAAAAGTGGAAAAAGAGTTCAGGATGTTCATCGTAATAATTGTATGACAACTTTAAAGTGGATGCAGCTGTATTTACCTGTGCTTTGAAATACATATGTATTGCAAATTTTGGTTGACTTGTAGCTTGTTGAACACCTGAATTCATTAAATGATTTCTAACATATTGTGTGCTTCAAAAACGTCATTTTTAAACTTTCTCTTGATTTTTATTGTCTCTCGCTTGCCAAGAGTGGAGCAATGCCAAATTGGAACACTATATTACAAAATGTTGTCAGGTATATAAATGTCTGGAAAACGCTTTTGGAATTGTATGAAAAGCTAGAGAATGACTAAACTTAAGCAATATATTTTTGAGCTAACCCCTTACCCTTTCATAAAGTTTGGGAAGGGTGTGGGGTGGGAGAAGTTGCTAATTCTGTAAAAAAAAATTTCTTATGTTTTGGAATGAGTGCCAGAGCACAAATATGTGTATATAGAATGTATGAACTAATTCAACTGTATCAACCTCTACAGTGTGAAACAGCTCCTTGATGGTGCCTATATTCTTAAGTATATCCTTAATATATTGATAGTAGGATAGGTTGGCAGAGCTCCTGAGCATAATGCTGATTTTGCTTGGAGTATCAAGCCTAGGAACTCTGATAGCAGTGGAAGTTTGTTCTTTTGGGTTTTTTTTGGGGGGAGGGGGGTGGTGTGGTGGTTTACTCCCCACCTTCTGCCCTTTTGTGAATGGCTTGTTTTAGTAAAATGTGTTGCAGGATATACTGGTATCTCAGAAAGAAAAAGATAAAAGAAATCTTTCTCTCTAAAACTACAGGTCGTCATAGTCCCTGAAATAGGTAGAGATTTCTGGAAGGTAGGAGTAAGTGGCTGCTTGAGTATATGAAGCTGCTCAAAGATTCTCCTTAAAGGAGAGATTTGTATAAATGTTTCAAAGTTGCAACTTTTTTTATTCCTCATCTTCACTTGGAGATGGCAACAAAGCTTATCCAGATGTTCTCCATTGTGACTGTGAACCGTTCTATTTTCCCTCCAAACAGTGGATTCCCCCTCGGTTTCACAAGCAGCTTGATAGATTACATCTCAAAAGCCTAGATACTACCATGGATGCTTTAGTTCATTCTGCTTGGAGTAGAGAAATAGCAGATACTGTAAGGGTGTTGTGTGGTGAGAGGTTATGAAAAGTGCTCTACTTTGCCCCTTTCAGAGAAGGGTGGGGAAAAAGCACAGTTAATGCTTCCAGGTCATTTCTGACAGCTTTGCTAATAAAATGCAAGGCAAAATGTTAAGTATACTTCACTGCCCTCTTTGTTATGCTAGTTTTGGCTGATCATACGAGAAAACTATATAATTGAAACAAAATTCAGTGTTCTGAGTGTCTTCCTTCTCTCCCCCACATTTTCACATTTCTAAACATTGAGAATACCAATCAATATTCCATTAAGAGGAGAAATAACTTGGGAGGTGCTTGCATGTATTTGCATCTAGTAGTTTATTTCTTGGTCCGTGGCTTTGTGTTGCCTTTCTTCCACGTTACTTTTATTTCTTTCTTTATTTTTAAAGAACATTGCAAATATTTGTGCAATTATTTCTAATAGCAAGGTTTGCCGTGTTCCATCTTAATTCTGTCAGTATGAAGTTCTGATACAGAAGTTCTCGTACAGCCTTCTGCGATGCCCTGCTTGCAGGCAACATCAGTCAAATGTTTGTAGCTAGCTTCTTGCTTCTGTTTTACAATAGCTGGACATCAAGGTACTAGGCTTCAGATCAAATGTTGCTCTTGGTTACACACATGTAGTTAACAAATCAATGTTGCACAGACATAAATGAAAGTTGCATTTGATCTGTTGTGAGATAGAGCTTGTCTCATTTACACTGATGCTAGTCTGGATTTTCTGTAGGCTGGATTGGATGTCCAATCTCAAATTCTGAAGCCGTGAGACTTTGATTACGCCAACATTTTATTCCTTATGGTCTTTGTAAAAGTCTGAAAACTACCCTCTTGCTTTCTGAAGTCTGAGCCTTGAGACTGCAAACAAATGTAATGAGACTTGATTAAAAGCTGCCGATAGCACAAAAGAGTGTGAGATGTGGTTGTGCTGGACCTTCTGGGGAACCTCTTGGTTGATCTTGATGTGTGAATTGTCACAAGAGGTGCTGCTCTGTGGACCAAATCCTGATCTAGGTAACACCTGTGGAGCTGACATTTTCCAGTATGTATCTGATGATGTGCAGCACTTCTGTACCCTGAGGAACAAATCGCTTATGAAATTCAGCTGTGAAGGTCTTAAGGTCAAAGAAAGAGTCTGCAAATTTCAGTAGATGACAGCAACTGCAAAAGAGGGGGGGTGGCTGGTTAAAGAGTAGGCATGTTTTCGGTTCCCTGATTTGTGTGGTCCCAGCACTTCCATACCCTTTTTTATTTCCCCTAACAGTGCTCCATTATATAAAATGGGTCAAACTTGTCCTTGGCCCAAAACTGTAGAGTTAAATGAAGTTACATTTGGTACCCTGAAAATCTTAGATAAGTGTTCTGCCTGTTCTTCAAGATTATCAAATCCCCAAAGTAAAGCCTATTCTAGTACATTTTCTTTTTGGAAGAGAGGTGTGTAATTTTATGATTAAACTTCTGGGCAGTTCTGGTTTTGCAACATCACCACCTTATCTCCCTGAACTAAATGACAGTGGGAGGTTGTGGCTGATATTTGAGTTGTTATTTATAGGAGGAAAAAATAGAGCATAGAAATGGTATAGGAATTAAGGAAACAAAAAGCTTTGCCCAAAGTCAGTAAAATACAAGACTGCCTTTAAAAGTGGTGTTTGGTTATGGAAATGCAGCCAAAGGTAAAGAGGAGAATTGTGGTTCACCTGCTGCTGTAATACTCTTTATTTCGGTTTATTTGCTTTTCCTCTCTCAGAAGTTTTGAAAGCCCATTTGTGTGTGTGAGGAGGGGATGCTCTAGCTGAAAGATAAATTGCAGTAAGTTTAAGGAAAACTCACTGTTTTAATATCACACTTGAACAGTTCACAGCAGCATCCTTCAAGCCTTCTAAAAACTGTTCTTAGACAAATATTGTGGTTGCAGCAGCCAAGTTGTTGAAGTATTGTATTTTGAGAATAACACAAGTTAAAAAAAACCAAAACAAAAATAAACCCCAAACCAACAAACCCCTGTGCTGTACTGGCTTCTTTATTCAAAGAAGTACATGCAGCTGCTGTGCTCTGATGGCAGAGTTAAGGTGGTCTAGGCTGGAGATCAAGAATGACACCCAGTTGGGTCAGGCTGAGAAGCTTAAACTCTGATTTATGATTGAAATGTAGGTGAACTGAGCCAGGCCATTGTGCATGCCTGAGCTCGGGCATCCGCTGCTTGAGGTGATGGTTAATCAGGGCATTAGGTACCTCTGTTGCTTTCCATCTGGAGAAGCCAGTGGGCTGGTTAGACTTTTGCTGCATGTAATCTGAGTGGAAGTCCTGGTTAACAATTTCCTTCCTCCTATTTTGAGTCTATGTTGTTTATCATGTAACTATTCATCTTTAGAAAAACATGAATAGGCTCAGATTTCCTCAAAGTACTTACTAAAATGACATTGCATGTGACAGCAGGTTGTAAGTCTTCCCCTGTCTAAATATTACCTTGTAAAATTAGAACATATCAGTTCTTGCTTTTGAGTAGACCTGTAACCTTTGTAATTTTACTATAGCTAGTTATAAGTTTGCTGAAGAGGACAGTTTTACCCTAAAAAGAAAGTACAAAGCCCTTTTTTATATATAAAGATTGTGAATTTAACAACAATCAGAACCGTACAACCTTGAGCCATCTTCTTGAATAGAAAATTGAAAGATAAATATAAAAAAAAATCAAAACAAAGAAAAATGGTGTTTTTCTCTCTGTGCTTGTGAGGTGTAGTAACTTTTATTTTTATCTATTAGAAATATTTTATGTATTTGTTTTAAGGAAGCAGAAATGGAGAGAAATAGTCTAAGTTAATTTCTACTCTAAGAGCAAAGCTGCTTTTGAGTCCAGACTAGCTGTCAGGATAAGATCCAAGAAATGTCAGTACAAATCTTACCTAGATAATCTGTTAGATAATCTGTTAGTTTTAATCTTAGGCAAAAATTTAGGAGCATGGATGTTGTGCATGTAACTATTGTGTGCACAAATACAGCATTTAACTTTGACTTGCTGTATCTAATAAGAGAAATATGTTCAGTGTAGCTGTGATCAACATAATGTCTAGAGATGCTTGCAAGAATGATGAGCATGAAGCGGTGATGGAGCTTACACAGTACAACACAAAGTGACAGCATTGCTCTGTGAAACCCTCAACCTCCGTCTTCAGAGAAAATTGCAAATGCAACTCTGAATCTCTGTGCGGGCTCTTGGCAAAGAGGAATAAACGGCTGATCATGGAATCATAAACTAAAAGTTTCTGATCTTTGAGCTAAAAGGTGTCTGTTAGCCAAGTTCTGAGCAGGCTTACCAATTGGTATGTGACCTGGCTGCCACTAGAGAGGGACGGAGCTCTACACAGAGCAGGGGTGTGTTACTTTACTTGAAAACTGCCCTTTATATAATGATGGGTGTTTTTGACAGGGTTGTTTTACTTTCTGAGAGTAGAAAAGGAGAGGGTGAGTGTTAAATCATACCATTGTTTACACTCAAGAACAACTTCACAAGCAAAGTTCTATTGCCCAGAAACATCTTGAAAAAGACAGCAATACTTCACGTTCCAGGTGTAGGTCAAACTTGCAAATGCGCTTAGTATAACCAATCACCTGCAAATTGTAGTGTGGAAGCTGGAAACAAATTTCTTAACCATGCTGGTGAACAGAGAATGTGCCATACGCCATATGAAATGGAAGAATGAAGGCTTCCCAAAGAACTGGGGAGAGCAGTGGAGTTCTTCCAGTTCCTTTGTGTGACATGAGTGTTTGTTTTATTCTGCTTTATTTAGCTGTGACTCTGAAGTTTCTCTGTTGTACAAAAGAAAAAATAAAATTTAAAAAAAAAGCCCTAGAACCTCTGTGGAGTCAACTTCAATTCTGTGTGTAACTGAAGCTTTTGGCCATGTTAAGGTCAGGTTTGCATAGCCCCATCTGCCCCATGGCTCTCCTTTTCCAGTTTGGCTGTGTCATCAAAGTAGTCTACTATACATATATGGTTTGTTTGTTTGGTTTTTTTTCCCCTCAAAGTACCTGCACATGCACTCTGCCCCTACGTTGCTGAATTTCTTCTACTGTCACTGTATCTTAAACATTCAAATGTTTTTGGATAGATCTCATTTCAGATTAATGACAGTACCACCCACAATTATTGAGCAGTTTAAGTATCAAACACATCCTCTTAACGTCAGTTTATTTTTGAGGGGTTTTTCCATCCTTGCCTTTTCTGTTTAGGCTAAATTCTTCTGGGACAAGGACCGTTATTTTTCTGCCTGTACAGATAGAGCCTCCTTCCCAGCTCTGCCTCGTGCTCTAACAGGACAGATGTGATTCATAAGCTCTGAAAATGCTGCTCTGCTGCGCCCCTCCTTTTTCCATTTAGTTTACAAAGATTCTGTTGTGCTAAGGCAAACCAAAACTTAATGCCCACTTTCCTTTTCTTAATTACTTATTTTTGAGAAGGAAAAGGTATCCTGAAGATGTGAAATGAACATTAAAATAATTTTAGGAATCACAGAATGCTTTAATAGGGTTTTCTTTTTAACTTCTGGCTCCTATTCTAATGCAGAGATACTTCACAGTAAAACATGGGTGCTCTAGGGAGGGGTGTATCTTGCTTCTTCTGGAAAGCAAGTATGTGCTTTTGTCTCAATCCATTAAAAATAGTGATCTCAATAATATATTGATGGCTCTGAACTATTTAGGAGGTGGTTGTTGCTGTAGAGGTCCACAGTCACGCCCACCAGAGGGCATTTTATCACCAATTTCTTGGGGAGAAAGTTTTTTCTTAACTCATGAATAAAATAGTAAATATTGGATGGAAAAGCAGTGTATGAAACATTGTACAGATAGCTTTTCTGTTTATATATAAATACATATGCTTATTTCCTGGCTGTATTTATATGTAAATAAGTAATGATGTCAGCTTGAATGGTTGGGCTTCCCCTCTGCTTCCTAAATACTTTCTAATTTTACTTATGGATAATCTGGAGGGGGAAAAAAAAAAATCTTTAAATCTCTCCCACAGCTGGTACAGCCATTGGTTACCAGGAAACTGGCCTCCCTACCACACAAACGCAGCAGATACCCGGGATGATTGCAGTGTACCTCTACTCCCCCTTTTCCAGGGCACTCAGAGCAGAGGCTGCTGTTCAGGAGCCCTACTCATTTAGGAGGCTGGAATTTACAATTACACTTAATAACAAAGCTGAAATTTAAGGAAACACTTGGCAGCCGGGGAAATGTACATCTGCCAGATGGACCTGACATCTTGTGTTTGGCAGCAGTTAATGCTAAGGCATGATATGCAAAACCCAGGAATGACAGTTAAGAAATGAATTTTTATTTTAAAAGCTGTACTTTGGTGTTAGGTTTTTTTTTCCTCCCATCAGTCTTCATTAAGAAATAGTCTCTGTAGGAAGGAAAAAAAAAAAAAAAAAATCTGAAAAATACCTTCTCTGAAGGTTGGGCTGCTCCAGTTTAGATGTGTGACCTTCGTCAGCCTGGTATGGCGCACATAATGTGATTAATTCCCTTCAGTTCCCTGGGGACAAATATATTCACTTCACCAGAGCCCCCATGACTTGTTTGCAGCCTCAGCAGAGGCCTGAGGTCATATGAGACCAAACTGCAAACCTGGGCAGGGATCTGAATAGCCTGTGCTGAGTGACATGTAGGCAGAGCAATGGTAAAAGCCTTCCTCCTATGCAGGACCCTCTTTGTGTGTGTGGGACAGGCTGTGAAGGATTTGAGTAGGTATTTAGATATGTACCGTAAGTGCAACTATGGGACCTGTGCTTAAGACCCCATATTGCATTTGTCCCCACCTGGATAAAGATGGGGATTATTCAGAGCGGCTCTGCTGATTACCAAAAGTAGTTCATGCCATGTGCATGATGACCAATGATGTTTTATGATGATGATAATGATGAAATGCAGACATTTTTATTTTCTCCAAACTGTTCAGATGAAAAGGCTGTACCTTGCTTGGGTGTAGTAAGCATGGACCTGCAGACCCCCTACAACTCCACCCCAGATGAAGTGCACATAAAGGTTTTGTGATTTCTTTGAGAATCTGCTCCTAATCCACAGAGATTATAGTGATGTTTGGGATGAAGAGAAATAAAGGTACAAGCCAACAGCATAGTTCTCTGGAGCACAATGTCTAATTGCAGTGATGATAGATGCACTGTCTTTCTTCTGTGGTGTTAGTGGGGGGCGAGAAGATGCTGTGGCCTCCCCTTATTCTTGGTGATTCATGGGAAGACAAGAGTGGAGGCAGCACTGTAGTCTGAACAGCTCTTCTATCCAAAATAGTGTTAAAACCCTTAACAAACAGTGGTCAGGGAATTGTGTGGAAACAACTACTTGGACCCTAAAAAAAATGCTTGCAATGAAGAAGTGAGGTAAATTCATCAAGACTAGCTGACTAGCCCCTGCCTGATCAGCATCAGGCAGTCTTCTAGTAAATGCCTGAATGTTTTTTCAGCCTCTATTCAGATGATAGAACCTTTAGCCAGGAAATACACATATATTTTTTTTTTTTCCCCAGCATTGTGAGTGTCTATGCAAATAAATGACTTATCGAAGAATTTTATTAATCCTTTAGGACTGAAACTTTGAATAACATTTTTAGTTAGGTAGATTTGTTTTCCAGAAATGTCCTGATGATTTGATAAGGCCTGTATCTTTGCCACCTTGTAATCTCTGAGTTTACTAGCTTAATACTTGCAAGGGTTGTAAAAGATGACTTGTGATGAAGAGTTGGGGGAGTTGTGGGGTGTTTTTTCTTTATTATTATTTGAGGGTTCAAGTGTAAATTAACATTAGAAGGGCTTTGGATCTGATCCTGTATTTTGTTTCCTTTGCTTTTCATCTGGCTGGTGGCAGTGAGCTGGAGTAGTATAAATGTGTGAACCCAACTGTAAGACACAAGTGAGCTAATGTTGTAGTGAGTTAGTCTGCTAAGAACTTTTTTAGGATTAAAAAAAACCCAAACCCCAAACAAAAAACCAACAACAAACCCTTCAGGATAAAAAAAAAATAGATGGCAGCGCTATGCTGTTCTGACAGAGAGGATTTGAAGGTGTTAAATCTGCAATTATTGCAACAGTGCAGAGCTCCCGCAACACTATAGTAACTCATATTAGCAGAAGAACCTTGCAATCTGGTTTCCCTGCTGTTACACTGGGAATAGATACTACTGCTTCCTCTCATTTCATTAGCAAGGACCATATGAGGTCTCAGTGTAATTCTGAGCTAAAACAAACTCATATCTAGGTTTCCTACAGAGTGACTTAAGGATTTGACCTGGCTGCTGTTGGTATCTTGGTGCTAACTTATTAGCACTATTATTGTATCAGAAACAATTCCTTGACTTCCAAAGTATATGCAAAAGCATACTTATTTCAATATGCTTGCATTTCACCATATAGGTCCGTGTCACAGTTCTAGGAGTTATTTGCTTGATTAGGACTATGTAGTCAGTGGGTTTTGACAGAAGGAGCCTTTACCAGACTGAAATCTGATAAACATGCTGATTATCCAGTATTTGAATTAGTATTTTGACATGCTTCAGCAAAAGCTTTTCATAGCAAAAACAATAACTTGTCACTCTTTGCTAACTTCACTGCTTGCTCAGTCTGGTCTCAAATGTGGCTTTAAGGCACCTCTGGAGGCAGGAGAGGAAATAGTTGTGTTGGAGCCAGATGACCACCTTGTTTCAAAACTTTCTTTGAGCAGAGAAAAGCTGTCTCTTCATTTTGTGAACTCCAAAATAAAGCAAAATAAAATGAGGTTCGCTACTTTGTTATCTTTCTTGCAATTTGAGGTAGAATGCCCACCAATATTCAGAGGGGGTGGCAGCATATACCTGAGGGAGGGTAAGAAACTTAGATACCTTCAGGACATCCAGCTAGGGAAAGAATGGAGGAGAATCGACATGATTTTAAATTTGAAATAAGTACAAAACCAGCTGTTTCCAATGTTTTATCTCACTGGTCAGCAGGAGAGCCCACTGACAGTGCAGAAGATAAACATTCACTAGAGCAGATGGTGGGGGGAGAAGGGGACTCTGTAGGTAATGTAAACTAGTAAGGAGTAGAAAGGGGGTTACAGATGTCACCTGCTGGTGATGAAGGTTAATTTTTAGAATTTTAGTGGTTTGTGGAAACGGAGGCTTGCAGAGCCAAACTGCATGAGGTGGGACCAGAGCTGCAGTGCCTCCTCTGCAGATAATGTCTCCCCCCTGCCCATAGCTGTGGGCTTTGACTCCTGTTGGAAGGTGTTGAGTGTTTTATAGTGCTGGTGGGTGCAATGTGAAGGATCATAAAATGATAGAATATCTCAAATTGGAAGAGCCATAAGGATCATCAAGACCAACTCCCTGCTCCTTGCAGGACTACCTGAAACTAAACCATATGACTAAGTGTTGTTCAGATGCTCCCTGAACTCTTAACAGATTTGGCACTGTCACTGCTTCCCTGGGGACCCTCTTCCAGTGACGTGCCACCCTCTCGGGGAAGAACCTTTTCCTAATGTCCAGTCTGAACATTCCCTGATGCAGTTTCATTCCTTTTCTTCTGTCCTGTTGCTGGTCACCAGAGAGAGGAGACCGGCAGCTCCTCCTCCACTGCTCCCCCTGAGGAAGCTGGGAACTGCAGTGAGGTCACCCCTCAGCCTTCTCCCAGCTGAGGTGACCTCAGCTGCTTCTCTTAAGTCTCGCTCTTGAAGCTTTTCACCATCTTGGTTGCCTTCCTCTGGACAGATGCTAATAGTCTGACTTATAATGAAGTGCCCAAAGCTGCACTCAGTACCTGAGCTGGGTCTGCACCCGGGCGGTGTAGAGTGGGACAGTCGCCTTCCTTGACCAGATAGCTGTGCTGCGCACTGTTTGCCCTTTTGGCTGCCAAGACACACTCATGACTCCTATTCAACTTGCCATCAAACCAAACCCCAAACAAGAATGATCACTGTTTACCCTGAGTGGCTTATCTGAACAGCCCAGGGCCCCAGCCTCATGTGGTGCAAGGGCCTGTTTTGGTCTGGGCTGGTTGTGATTTTGGTTCTTTTTAATACTGATAACTAAAAATAAGTGGAGGAGTTGGTAGCCCTCTGTGCTTGACTGAAACCATGGCCTGCCCTGAAGGAGGCAGCATGGGTCACAGGGAAGGCGCTACATCTCTCCCCTGGTTAAGGCTCGGCTTAGTGCCTCCCCTCCTCAGACACCGACTGCCTGACGCTGGCTGGTAGCTTTATCCAGTCAGAAGCTTAGGCAGTGACCTGGTTATTTTTTGACTCTGACTTTAGTATTAAAAAAACCAAACAAACAAAACCCAAAACAACCAAAAAAGCCTCCTGGGAGTAATTGTTAGTTCAGTGTGTCTGTTCTGCAGCTCCCCAGAGATTTACTTCCAGTGGGGCATCTGCTAGTAGGTAGGTTAAAAAGTGATTATAAACGTATTAAGAGTCACAGAATCATGAAGTGTGAGTCCCTTCCAACAAGTCCAACTCCTAGTTCCTTGCAGGACTACCTGAAACTAAACCATATGACTGAAAACATTGTCTGTGTGCTCCTTGAAGTCTTGACAGGCTTGGTGCTGTGACCACTTCCCTGGAGAACCTGGTCCAATGATTGACCACCCTCTCAGTGAAGAACTGTTTCCTAATGTTCAGTCTGAACATTTTTGATCAATTACAAGTAGAAAACCAATTGTGTGGTTGGATATTTGGTGTAACTAATAAGAAACCTTCCCAAATAAAAATAAATTAAAATAAGCAAACAAACAAAATCAACAAAAAAACAAACAGTCCAAAATTCAACCCAAGAACTTTTTACGTAGGTTGGCTTGTAGCTTCCTCTACACTGCAAGCAGCTAACTTTAAGTGATGCTCATTGCATGTACCACTTGTTATTACTACTGTAGGGTATTTGGCAGGGTTTCAGACTGCTAAAATAAAATGTAATTTTAGGAAACAGCAAGTAAATTCTAATTCTAGAGAACTGGATGTGTTTTGAGGACACAGTTTTTAATATTACAATTTTTTGTGCCCTCTTGAGCAGCTAAGGTGGTTAACTGATACAGGTTAGGAAAGAAGGAGCTTGTTCATCTTGTAGAATTTATGATTTTGTGGTGCCCTTAGAAAGAAGATGGGAATTCAGGTGTGGTTTTGTCTGAATTTAAGTTCCTGTGGTAGTCCTTATTTTAAGAATGTTCATTTAACTTGGTGAATTATTCTTCTGAAAACCACTGTTTCTTTAAATTTATTGTATGCAAATGAAGCTTAAAAACCATCCGACCATGGAGCTACCAGAATTTTGGTCCATATGATCAAATACCTACTTCCTGCAGTTCCAATAGCCAGCCATTTATAAAAGGAGACATGATGCTTTTGTTTGGGCAGTTGTAATTATCTTTGTCTCTTACTGAATTTCAGGGATTATTCTCTGTATGTGGAGTTTTTATAACAACCTCTTAAATCTCTTGATGTCCTTAACCAAATAAATGTGTCTGTCTGCTTTCGGGGAGGTTCTTGCTTTTTTGGCCTTGACAGCCTCTTCTGGCTTCAAGTTTTGCAGTCTGGTTAGACGTTTTGAGACTATCTTATTTTTATCTGTTCCATAACTTGTAGCTTTTATTGAATTCACCTTTGTTATGAGTCCAAGAGGAGAGAAACTGAAGTTATGACTTCTCAGCTAGTCATGCTCTTACATTTTTATTTCGCCTCTAAAGTCTCCTGTTCAGTCTTCAGTCTGCCTTCAAATAAGTGTCACCTCATCCAAAATATTGTTGTTATGGTCCTCTGAGCCCTCTCTGAGTCTGCAGTATTTCCCTTGGATTTGGGTGTCTAGCACACAGAACAAGGAAGTGATGCTATTGATTTGATAGTGGCACTTCAAAACCATGTTATTGCTCGGGCGAAAACACTGAGGGATTTTTGGTATTGTTTTCCCTGCCTCATTGAGGAGTTGTTTCAGGATTTTCCATGTCCTCACCAGAACGGTGCCCATATGAATTTAGCTGAAATACTTAAAAGAAGTCTAGCTTGTTCTCCATGAAACAAAATGACTCAATCTGTTCTGTTTATTTCAATACAGGTTATTGTTATTGTCTTTAAGGATGGGAGTTTCCTTTTTGCTTAAATCAGTGGCTCTTCTCAGTGGTGCTGCAGATTAAGACATTTTTGGGAATCTGTCTTTGGACCTAGGGCAACGTCAAGAAATTTGTGCACGGATCCTGATTCCTCGTGTACGTCAAGGATGTGCATTCTGTCAAGGGTCCTGCAGTTCCATAGGTTTTCTTTCTTTACTGAGCCTTGCATCAGTAGGAGATGGTGATTTGTTAAAGTTTGGCTGTTTCCTTACTGTTCTCAGGATTAGACACTAACTTTTGTCTCCTACTTTTTTTTACTCTCATGAATGTGATAGGGGAGTGTGAGCAGTATGACTCAGGGTACATCATGCCCCCTCTGTTTGACAAGCTTTACAACCCCTGAAGTATCTGTCGTCTTGAGCTGGAGCAGCAGTATCTTTAGCACTGACAGTCTTGTGTTTGAGTTCTCCAGGTCTACACTGCAGCACACCTGTGTGTGTTGGATTCCCCCAGCTGAGCAATGCCCTTCTCTATTGTGTGCGTCTCATTCCCATCCCACCTATTCCCCCATGCTGCCTTTATAATGAGTCAAGTTGAATTTCTTTCAAAAACTTGAACAAAAAACTTCAAACCCAACCTCCCTCCCTCCAAGCAAATGTGGCTTCAGCTTCTGGCTGTCATTTCTCAGGTGTCTGAACAGTTGCCGCAGGGCTTCTACTTCTCTGTTTGTTTGTGCTGATTTAAGCTGAACAGGGCTGATTTATGAAGTATATCCTAAACAAAGTTGGCTGACTAGCAAGGGGTTTTCTTTCACTTCATGGGAACTTAATTACTGGGGGGTAGGAAGGATTTAGGTGGCTGGTGTTTTATTTAATTTTCATAAAAATTAGATCCCAACGTAAGTACTGTGAATTTCCTTCACGCTGCAAATTCTAAGAAAATACCGCTTATAAACATTGAAACAAACAAATAAAAACTTATCCCTTGCTTGTTTGCTTTGAAGTAATACTTGTATATAATCAAATGATTTCAGAAGCTGGCAGACTGCTTTAACAATACCAAATGTGATTAAAGAAAATACTCACTTGGCAACCGTTGGACCTTTATCACAGTTAAGGCTTCTCAGTGCTGCTGAAACAATGTGATAATGAATAAATAACCGTCTTTGGAAAAATCTACGGCAGTTGTGTCTGTTTGGTCCCCCTGTCTTGCCATTCTGCTCAGTGACTTTCTGCATTTCTGCAGTGCCTTTCACTCATGTACGTCAGACTTTGCAGAGCTGTACGGATGGGGAAGCTGAGATGCAGAGAGGAGAAAGGATTTGCCTGAGGCTCTCAGATCAAATGTATTCCCAGTTCTAGTGGCAAAAACTGCGAATAACACATTTCTCTCTAGGCTCAAGTAATCTGTTGTCCTGTAAGCCAGTGCTATTTATTTGTGCCTGGGCAGTCTCGAAGGTGACCTGCCCTCAGGGATGGGTTGGTGACTCTCATCTGCAGTGGGGAGCTGAAGGTTTGCCTGTGCTTCAGGCAGGCTGTAGTGGTGATAATAAAACCAGGTCTGCCCAACTGATAAGGACTTGTTTGGTCTTATAAAGGTAAAATTTACTTTGCTTCTAACTGTCAATCCAAGTCCTCATAGACTAGATGGAGACATGAGAGTGGTATTTTATACTTTGTTTCCCTTCAAAGGCAAAGTAGTCCTTCACCTCAGAAAGATTGAGAAATCTTCTCTGTCATATGCTTCCACAACAGTGCCTTTGGCTTTCAGCACTTGAATTTAGCCGCTTTATTTTGTGGAATATCTGTTCTTCCTTTCTGTTGTACACTGGGCTGTGGAACACTGCAGGCTCCTTAGAAAGACCCTCAGTCTGCTCCAGTGTGCCTCTGTGATGGCTGACAGCCCCAGAGACCTTGCCAGGGAGGTGGTGAACAAGGTACTCAGAGGAATAGTGCAAGAGAGGGGACAGGAGTTCCAGCAGGCAAAGACATGACTGAGGCAAAGTTTTCTGAGCCTGGCAGAGGAGGCAGCGCTGAGGATTGCCTCGGAGCTGCCCGGGAATTGACACAGGAGATTTCATGTGAGCAAATCTAGGAAAAAAAAAAAAAACCAAAACCAAAAAGTTGGTTGTGCCTTGCAACAGTGTCCTTGGAGGCTGAGGGTCTGTAGATGGTGCGAGTGGCTTAAGAAAAGTGGGAGATAATCATACTGAAGGGCAATGTGTTTATCTTTGCTTTGATGATTATGGAGTGCTAGTGTAGACTAGAACTGCAAGGTCCTAAATGGTGGGGTTATCTGTGCTGATTGTTGCCGAGTGTGAGTAGTTGAACTGGGACAGCTACTCCTATCAGCTTGCTTCCTTAAATGAGATTCTTCTTCTAAGGCTGGGTAGCAGGAGTCAGCGTTGTTCTGGTTACCTGGAAGAATGTGAGTAACTGATCTCCAGTAGGGTGCAAAGTGATACCTCTGGCACCAGTGCTTTGCAGTGAGTCTTTGCGTCGGCACAGCGATGAGTTGAGCTGATAGACTGGTGTGTAGGGCATGATCTGTCAGAAGGCTATCTTGATGGATAGTCTTCATCCTATTGCTGCTGGATGCTGTGGGGATTACTCTGTGTTGCCTGTGGATGGGCTTTTTGCTTGTAAAAACAGTGAGTCCTGAGGCAGGAAGAGCCCTTTATTCCAGTCTGGATGTCCAATGCCCAGACACTGACAAAAGCTGTCAGATAACTCTTTCTCAGTAGTACACGGAAGCCAGCGCTGTGAAGTGGGACTGAAACTCTTCAGCAGGAAGATATCCTTAGAGCATAGAGCTGGGGCTCAGGCTAGCATCAGAGCAGCAGTGAGTAATGCTGCTGCAGAGATGAGTGGTATAAGCAGCAGGTATCAGAGCAAGTAGGGTGTTGGAAATCTGAAGACTTGTCCAGAAGGGTAACATCCATGGAAGGAAAGTGGGATGTGCAGGAAGATGATAGAGCTTTTCTTGTTTGAGCTTAAAGGAGAATTAAGAGGATAATCTGCTGCGACAGCTGCCAGGTAGCTGCTGTACTGCTTCGTTAGTGATACACAAGTCCTTTCCTAGCATCCATGGCTGCCAGCTGCTGATAGAGGGATGCAGCCGTTGATGGGCCAAGGGGAGATATTCCTTCCATGTGAAAGAAGGAAGAACTTGGCTTATGGGGAAAAGGAGAGAAATTGCAGAGCAAAGTACTTCCTTTCTGCTTGGAATAGGTGACTTCCAGTTAAAGATGGGCTGCAGTGTTGCTTACACAATTCTGAAAACCTTCAAGAAAGCAGGAAGTAGCAGCTGAAAAGGTTGGTTGTACTAATCTTGCTGGTGAGAGCTGTTAGGTGTTCCAGCCTTTGAGTTATTCAGATTGTTTTGTTTTCATATTTGAAAACATCTGAGAAGAAAATGACTGTCCAGCTATCTTCCACTTGCAGTCTCGTATCTTCCACTTGTGTTTTCATAGAGATTGAGCTTGCTTCCAGTCTGAGAATGCATTGCCCATTACCTCCCTTTTCTAGTCATTACTTACTTTAATTGCCCTATCTCTTAGTTCTTGCCTTGATGGGGTTTCTCTCTGTGTGTCATGAACATGCTTATTCTGCTGGCCAGACAAGTCCTTAAGCTTTGAATGGTGGTTGTGACTGAAAATAGTTCAAATATTCAACCCTTTGGAGGAACATCTTGTTTCCTAACAAACTGGATGTACCACCTTGTTTTTTTTTTTTCCTAACCAAGCCAACCCTACTGTGGTCTGATGGGACTCACTCTGACCTAAGGACTATGAGGTCACGGGTTCCCAATTTGCTTTTTGGCTCTTTGTAGCCATTGCGTTAGGAATGAGGACTGTCTTTTGGCTTCGGTATTCGTCTGCTGCTTAAGAACTAGACTGAGAGGCTGTCATAGGACAGCTTTTCCTGAAGTGACCTACTTCTTTCACCGGGTACTGACATCTCACTCAATGAGCAAAGCTCGGTGTGCCAAATTATGTTCTTGTTTAGTACCTCCAGAGTCCAGACCACAATCTTTTCATAGCATAGGAAGCAAACCCTGGAGTTGGGGGTGTTCCCCAGTAGTTACCACCTGTTGCCTGGCAAGTAACCCTGGTAAAGTGCACGCAATGCTTATTGTTAATAACTGGTCTATGTAAGCTTTCACCTACATCTCACCTAAGAGGCAAAGGTTTTTGCTTTGAACATGAGAAGGGGCAGGATTTACAGTGTCCTGTAAAAGCTTGTGATTACAAAGTCAGCCAAGAAACAAACGAACAAATCAGTAGTTCAAGACTGTGAGAAAGTATCCTTTAAAAGCATATTTGACAGTCAAAAAAAAAAAGCCTGTTACACACCTAGAAAAGAAGGTGCTTGATGTTTTCACAAATGTCTGCATGTGTTAGTGGGTTATGCCACTTTTGGCAATTTGGCAGTTAAGCTGTATTCTAAACAGTGGTGGAATGCAGGGCAGTCAGAGGGAAAGTCCCACTGACGGAGAGCTTGCTTAAACTATGTAAAGACTTAAATTGGTCAAATCTCTTACATAAGTCAGCGAAAAATGTTGAAATGTGTTAATTTACAGAAAGGGATGTCATTTTGAATCTAGCTGGATATCTTTAGCTTGAAAAGAAAACCAGCCCCACAGGTAGATGGCAAATTTGTTCTGCAAAGAGCTGTTAGTCCTACTGGAAAGATGTCTGAAATGAAAACTGCTCCAGCACCATGAAGTACTACTGGTGGATCCTTCCCCACAAGTAGGTTCAATGGCAGAAAATGTGAATCATCCATCAAACAAGGTTCTTGATGTCTTTTACTATTTGGGTTTTCTGACATTTTTAGTGATAGAGGGGAGACAGTGTTTACTGTATCAGTTGGTTTTGGGCTGGGTTTTCTTGTGATTTGCTTTTTCTTTCTTTTTTTTTAATAGTAGCATTGGGGAAAACCATAGCAGCATGAGAGAGAGTTCAGTACTTCTGCAAAATAGACAGGCAAACTAGTCTGCTAGGAAGTATCATAATTAAAAGCAAACTAGAGTTGTCAAAATAAATGAACAAAACAGTTTATGGTACATTAACTTGTTTGCTTACTTGCACATAACCAAATTCTTTTGGATTAGCAATTGGTCTCACACTCATTAGTGAACATTAATTAGATTCTATTGTGATACTTTATTGGCAAATTTGAGAACAGGGAAAGAAAAGGAAACGAGAATTGTTGGGACTGGGACCAATACACTGTGAAGCACTCATTGGCTTGATCTGAATTTAAGAGCATAATTTAAGCTTTCCTTCATGACAGGGGAGAACCAGCTGCCTGCAGCCCACCAGGATGGCAGTGAACTTGCTCTTGTGTTGTCAGTCACAGCCCAGTTACTCTGTGATTCAGGTTTGATTTTTCAGAAAATGTCAAGAGGTATTGCAGACCCTCTTGTGCTGCCAGACTCAGGCCACAGTCTGCCCTTAGCCTGTCCCTGTCATGCTGGGAGGCGAGTGGTGCAGCTTGGCCGTTTTTGTGTTTCACCCATTGGAGCTGAAGCTGCCTCTGCTGTTACTTGTAGTTTTCCCAGAAGATAACAAAATGAAATTGGGGTGAGTCTTGCCATCTTCTTCACTGTCTGTGAAGCTGTGAATAGCATTAGTGAAAACTGACCGTAGAAGAAACTCTCATGTTGCTGTTCGGAGAGGTAATGGTTGTGTCCGAAGCATTTCCATGCTACTGACATAGCGAATGAAGCACTGGTTTGTGTTGCAGTCACCAGCTGAATCCATGCAACAGAGAACGTGGCAGAGGAGATGTTTTAGCAAATGTGTGAATTCTTAGAGAATGATTGTGTTCTTTCCACTCTGTATCAAGGAGATTTCTCTCTTCACTGGTGAATTTTGTATGAGTAAGAGGTACAGGAAAGAAACTGCATAATTCGTTGAACTGTGTTTTAATCAGATGTTAGCGCTTCACAGTTCCACATCTGTGTCTTCCTAGCTATCTCAGCAAGTTGGGTTTTTTTTTTTTTGGATAACGGTAAAACACGAATCATGTCACTCTTATCTTTCCTTGCTTCACCAAGCAGGACTCGGACGAGGAGGTAAGTTACAGTCATACCTTGTCAAAGAACCTCAGAGGTTTTAGCTGAGAAAAGACCACAGTGGCAAAGATGTTGTGATGAGGTGACATAGCAGAGGCTCCTTAGTGTTTCTAGGATACAGAAGGACAAGGACGAAGCCATTTTTTCCTCATACCTGAATGTTATTTCTTCTTCTTAGGTAGCAGGTAAAGAGCTTGCTTCCCTCTTTGTGAAGCACTTGTTGATCGGTGTCTCCTGCACTTGGCATAGATGTTTGTAGCATCTGTGGTCAGATGTACATTCCTCTATATTGTCCTGGTAAGAGTTAGTGCTTTCCTTTATGCTGTTAATTAATCTTGTCTGGAATGTGCTTCTAACAAAATTTATTCTAAATGTTGCCACCCAACCCTTAGTTCTGTTGGGAATATGATTGGTATATATGTTTAGTGGGTTTTGGTTTTGTTTTTTAAAAAGCTTCTTTATCCAGAGAAATACAATAACCAAAACCAGATTGAAGGAGCTGATTACGCTTGGTCTCCAGTGCTCCATTAACTACATACCGCTGGCAAGTTTGGAGGGCTACAAATAGCTGAATCTTTCATGCTGAACTGCTTATTTTTGGGGTGTTACAACTTCACTCTAAAATGCTGAAAGACTTCCAGTGGTTTTAGAAGAGAAGCAAGTTAATTTTAGAACTTGTGGTAAGGCAGATTGGTTAGTAACATGGGGTAGCTAGAGCACAAAGAGCAGTGGGGTGTTGTAACTCCCTGGAAGAGTCATCTGTGCCTAACTGAACTCAAGATGATGTCGTGTCTCAAGCCACTCTGTGATCACTGAAGGCTACAGAGATGGATTTTCTCTTTGTTGTCACAGGGAATCATCTGGGTCAACTCCAGACTGGAACTTGCTTGGCCTTTGTGGTTTCTGGCTGAGAATTTTTTCGGCATGCTGGAAGTCCAGTTCATTTAGAATGGCTTATCAGCAAAGCCAAGTGCCGGGTTAAGGTTAATATTCCTGTGTAAGGGAAGGTTTCTTGCATTATTTCCATGTGAGTATTCTTATTTTGCTGTGATTGATGGTCAGCACTTCAACTGTGTGTCTAATTGCCAGGTCGGCTAAGCTAGGCTTGTGAAGCATCTTTGGTTACAGTTCTGAATGTTTGAATGATGTGCTGTCAGGTGCACTGCCAACCATTAAAATACAAACATTTAAATTAGATACCTTCAAACTCAGTACGGTTCATAAGGAGTCCTGAGCTCAGGTCCTTGGGCTAAACTGGGCAGAGGAGCAGTTAAATATGAAGTTCTCTCATTGTGCTGTGGAAACACTGAAGCTACCCATTTTGGTCATATCAGCAAGTGGAAGGGTAAAGGTGAGACTTTCTAGGGTGTGCACTGTAGCATCCAGCCTTTTGGCAACACTTGGACTCGGACGGCTTTTATTTTTGTTCCTGTCAGTGAAAACTTAATTATTGGAGAGGAACATAATTGCAAGAATATTATATTTGAATTATTCTAATAAATGCTACTAAGAGTTCGGATTCCTACAACCCATTCACTAGGGGTACATCAGTTACCATCTTGATCTAGTCTCTAGGATTTTTTTTTTAAAGTGACTGTTGTAAAAGAGAGAAAACTGAGACCAGACTGTTTTTGAGGAAATGATTAGACCCTGTAGAATTGAGCAGAATGCTGCTAGCCTTCTAAAATTATGCTTTCAAACTCTGTACCAGAAATATCAAGTTGGGACTTCACAGTCATTTAAATCTTGCTGTGTGCTTTCAGTTTTTCTGCAGGTGCATGTGGTGCGTTCTTCCCTTTCTACCCTCTACCTCCTCCCACAACTTTTTATTTCTACACAATTGTGCCCTATTGGATATAAAATAAACATACTCGCTTCAGAAGGCTCTGCAATGCAAAGAAGAATAGAGATCTGCCTTTCCCATAGTGACAGAATGCCTAAATAAGCGGTTGCCAGTGTGAGCAAAGAAACTGTAGTAATGGTAGTTTAACCGCCAGGAAATATATTCAAAGAGCTATCAATATTAGGAGAAAATCAGCTAAAAATAAATCTGCCCCTTCTTAATGTTGCATGATGGGAAATATTTATCTATTTTCCACTTCTTTTTTTTTCCCCCCCGTTATTTCATTTGAAAATTCTTATTGTATGGCGTTAAGGGGATTGTCATCAACTGGGTATGCAACTAGAAGTATTTTCTTTCCACCCAGTGAAGTCACTTTTGTAATTGTCTGTTCCATCACCTTCTAGTACTGAAAAGAGCCACAGCTACCTTACTGCAGGAGGATAGAGAGTGCTGCAATATGAGATCTCACTCGCAGGAAAATATGTGCCTTTGTTTTAAAGACAGCAGTAAAAAGATTTGTTTGGGTGTTAAATATGTCAGCATTGTAAAGAGCCAGCAACCCACTTTGTTTTTAAATGTTTAAATAATTGTTCATATGCTATGCCTTTTTGAATGATGATTAATTATACGAGTCACAACTTGGTAAGAACCAACCCATGAATGAAATAATATATTTAGGGGTTTGGTTTTCTGTCTTTTCCTTTTTTTTTTTTTTTTTTTTTTTTTTTTTTATTTTGTGGGGGGTTTTTTTTTTTTTTTTTTGAAAAAAAGTGTGTAAGAGAGGGTCGTGTGCGTTTT
>JAAGNO010012530.1:0-29921 GCA_033439905.1 Ceryle rudis | reverse complement strand
GAGGAGTCGCAGCCGGTTTAGAGAAGAGATTTTGGAATCCTTTGTTGCCTAGGTTGAAATGCACACATCTGACCAAAAGGAGAGGGGGAAAAAAAAAAAACAAAAAAAGAAACAAAAAAAAACCAACCAAACCCGTCCTAAAGGCAAAAGTAATTGCTGATTAAAAAAGCACCTAATGAAGGAATCTGCTGTGTTCATCCCATGGTGGGTGACACGGGATGAGACTCTGATACATCTTTTTCCAAGAGCTGGTATTCAAAGATCAGCTCTCTGTGCAAATGCTGATCTTTTCAAACAGCATCCCGGTGTATATTAGTAGTCAGTTCAGTTCACAAATGGGAAGGTAAAACCATAAATAAATCCCTCCCTTCTATGTGGCGCTATCTATGAGAGGGTTGAAAATCATCTGAAAGCACAGTGGCTTGTCAGATCCCACTCAGACAGATCTCAGTCATTTTTGCCCTGATATTTGAAAAGCTTTACAATAAAACCTATCTTCAAACTGAACAGCTTTACCATCCGAATGGAAATGCTAACAATCATTAGCAAAGGTAGACTGTGCAGTGCTACAGTGAAAGCATAGTCGGCAGTGACCTTCAATCTTTCTACCTGTCTCCAGTGGTCAAGTCAGAACTGTTGGTAAAATCTGCCTTTGAGTACCCCTCCCTCTTCAGAAGCATAACTTTTTAGATTCATTTCAAAAAAGCCACCTACACAGACAAAAGAGAATCTAGTCAGAGGCATCAAATTGATACAAGGAGCTTAAGACTTCAAACACTACCCTCTAGCAACATGACACTACAGAACAGAAAAAAAGACGAACCTCAGTGCATGAACTGGTATGAATCCTTCACCTCTAACTGAACTCACCCTACCGGATGCAATCCCAGCTGCTCAAGAACATCAGGGCCCCTGTCTTTGCTCTGCAGGACAGCAGCCTGGATTTCAACATTATGGTAAATCAAGTAGGAAACTGGGCATTAATTGGTTGTATAGTGTCTTCAGTTAACAGAGCTGGCCAAGCCCAATTCCCAGTCATAAAAAACAGAGCTGAGAAGCTTCTCTGTAACCCTTCAAGGAATCAACCTTTAACAGCACAGATGCTTCCTAGCCTCATTTTTCAGGTCTCTGTCCAATTGAAAAGACAGTATGGGAACCACTGCCCTTATCCTTATGGCTATATTTGGGAGAAGGGCAATTTGTGAAGGTCCTCTTGCACTTGCTGAAGTTAGCATCTGGCTTTGGTGGTAACAGTAGAAGAGCAATACAATGCCACCTCCCAATGCCCTGAGACTAAGCAGTCATGGATCCCACAGTTACAATGATTGACATCCGTTGGTAGTAACCACGGATCTTTGTTGCTACAGCTGAAGACAGCCTCACGAATGTCTTCTCCTAGTGCTTTCAATTACAAACAGCTATGACAATATTTACTCTCCCTCTAGAGAAAACTCTGGATGTATTGCCCCAGGGCGAAATTCTCCTGTCAGTGTGAGCCTGGAATAACTCCAAAGAAGACCAATGCCATTACAACAATTTGGCCCTACAATGTTGAGTGAAAACTATAGTTGTGCTTCTAAATTCACTGGAGTCAGATTAACTTTGTTTCTTTTTATTTCTTCTTCTTTCACATTTCAAAAGTCATATGAAAAGTATGTCAGCTCATTACTGCAATCACACATACACCTACAGCCCTGTGGCAGAACCCCACAAGAGTCTATATTGTCAGTTCAGTCTTATCCCTTTGGACAACTTTCATTGTTACATTTTCCAGATATCTGGCATTATGCAGGTCCAATCACAACAGTTTCTAATGATTAATAATAAGAAAACCTTTGGGAAGTGAAGTAGTAGTAATTCAATATATCAATATAGCAAATGGCTCATTTCTTATTCATTACACACCATTGCTAAGGCTTTGAGTCCCTAAGAGTCTTGAGCACGTACACTGGAATCAGAGATCAAAAAGGCTCATCAGCAGAGATGATCCTGTGAAGACCTTTTCCACTAGCAGCTTGAAGAACTCACCCTGGCAGCAATAATAATGAAGCAAGTAGGGGAACCAGCAAAACTTTGAATTTTAGTTTGCAAGACCGAGCAATATGTCAGATCTGATGCCAGTCCAGTTTCGGTACAAATGGAACACAGTTGAAAATAAGACTCGGCATACGGAAATAAACCACATCCCTCGGGATGCAATCCAATGCTCTTTTTCTCCATGAGGCCCAGTGTTCTACCCTGGCTCGACTGGGGATCTCACAGCTTGAAAACTCCCTCTTGTGGACATTACAGTGTGTCTCCTCAAGGCTCTTCAGACTGACACACTCAAGGCTGCAACACTGGGAAGTGGGTTTCAGGTACAGAGGGGCTTCCTTGCCTTGTAGGTCTCAGTTTCATGATAGGATATCCGGAAGCCCTGGGATGGGAATCCAGTCCATTGCTGGATCAAGTGTTGCAAGCCATGGAACGCACGGGATTCTTTACCTTGGATAGGTGTAAAGCACCAGAAATGGGGTCCTCAGCTCCAGTCAAGTTGAGGCTGGGACCAAGCTAGATCTGCAGAATAGAAAAGCTCCAGGTCACCAGATACTGGCTAGAGTATCTATCTGAAGTGGGTGGCATCAGATGTGCTTTAACTCGCCCACTCCCCCAGTGAAGTTGAGGTTTTGAAACTCTCTTACATCAAAAAAATTCTTTACCTGCTCTTTAGAAGCAGCTCAGGATGAAAGATAATAACTGGCCTACAAAACATTGACTAGGGAAGAAAACATAGCCTGGTATGTGTCTGATGTGCTATTATGTTTTCTATAATAATTTATATCAAGACTTCGCTAAGGGCTTATTTTATAGGAGGACTAGAATGAAAATGTTTTTCAAGAGATGCCATGGGAAATGTCACAATTCTCAGTGAAAACATATGTACAGGGTTTATCACAGACATAAATCGGCAAAACCACAAGGAAGAACTGATCTAAATTTTGGTCCTCAAAATGTCAAGTTTAGTTGGCTATGATGAGAAAGAGTCACAGTCATGCATTAAAAAAAAAAATATGTCTGACCAGAGTACCTTTAGGGAAACTATTCCAAATTCTTTTTGTCTAAAATGTGCTCCAAATTAGTCCTTCTGTGCACTGCTGTTTTATGGGCTGTTATGCAAATGTTGGTCACAAAGTGAAGCAACATACCAAGGAAAAAAGGCTAAATTATCCAGAAACTCAGTCCAATTGAGTGTATTTTGATCTCTCCTAGAGTCCTCTACAGCTACAGGAATCATGCAAAACTTGGCTATATCATAAGCCTTTTGCTACTAGAAAGAAGTTTTACTTTCCATATTGACATTTTTGTTTGGGTTTGCCTGGGATTTCAATGTAACAGTAATAGACAGCTATATTATTAATATTTACAGCATCCATTGGGCTGTGGCAGCTAGAAACCCACAGATCTAAGAGGCCTGTTAAGAGGTTTTCTGTTTTGAGAAAGAGCCTAAAACTAAGCCAAGACAAACCTTTTTTTTTCCACTGTGACAGTACTCTACAGAGTGAGAACCCCAATTTGAATACAAAATAAGTAGAGTTTCACAGGGCCCATCTAGCTGATACCTTCCTCACAGACTACAGCATGACTGCTGATTTTGAGTAGCAGGTGAAGGCCGTATACTTTCTCAAGGTTACTCTCCATTCACATATATTCCAGCCTTTCAGAGTAACAGCATGTCAAACACATGCATAGGATTTCCAAATCCCATAACAATTGTAATAGTCTCCTCGTTTATTCCCTTCCCACATTATTTCTGTTCTCTTAAATTACATCGTTCTCAGTCCTGCAGCTTTATACCAGGGTAATATTTCTTTGCTGTTACAAAGACGCAACCACCCAAACCATCTGTTGAAGACCAGTGAGAACCTAGTAAACCTCTGGCAAAGGGAAGCTTGGCACTGTAGACAGACAAAGGCTCAGAGACATTTTTGCCTGTGATTAAAGGGTGAGCACCCCACTAACTTTCACTATGGTTACTTAGAACTGTGGAAAATTGGGCTGTACATATTCTCAGCCACTCTCATCTAGTACTACTTGTACTGTAAACCCAAAGCGGCACTGAAGGGAACATGAATGACAAGCTTGTATGGTGATGAAGGTGCCCTCAAACACTTTCTACAGGACCAGACTACCTCCTACACTGGGAGAAGATTTCAGACAAAGTCACCAAGTCACCATTTTCTAATTGTTTGGCTGAAGAAGATTTATGTCATACAAGGACATATTATCTTCTCCTATTATAGACCAAACTGCATTACCAGATACTTTTTTAAAAGTTCCATTACATAGTTAAGCCAGTTTTCCTCAAAGCCACATTCATCCCACTTCCATGTCATTCATATTCAAATAATTTACAGAAATGGGGTGGGGGAACAACTCAATGCAATAATTCTGCCTAAAAATTTGAGTTGTGAAGGGATCAAAATTATTCAATACATTGAATAGCTTAGGTTGAAAATAAAATATACTTTTTGTAATTTTTAGAAAAGTATTATCTGCTAAAAGAAATCTGGAAAGGCTTCTTTTGACTGTCTTCAAAATGAAACTTTCACCTGCTTTGCTTTGCAACAGTATTCTTTGTATTTAAAATTCCTACAATTAAAAAAAAAAAAAAAAATGTATAGGAAAAAAATCTTTACTATAAGTTCTGTGGCAGCTTAGATCAGTTTTTTCTTTCCCTGTCCTCTCCTTCTGCAAATTTTTCACTTTGTCTCCCAAGGAGCCCATTTTTAGCCCAGCTTTCAGTACTAGCTAAATATTTTTCTATCTGATAGAGAAACAGATTGCAAGGGTATAACAAGCAGCCTCCACTACTATCCACAGCATTTGAATACTCAAAACCCATTTGCAATCCTGAAGATTTCCCCTTAAATGAGTTTGTCAGGGACCATCTCTTTTGTCCCATAAAACTGTGTTTAAAAGAAAAAAAAAAATGGATAGCAGCTCAGGTCCCCTGGTGATTATCTTATGAGTGTTATGAAACACTTTTCGTTTAATACTGATAAAAAGAGAGAGGGATCTTGCAGTTTTCTAATTTCCATGACACTTAACACTGAAAAAATGGGAACTCTCCAGAGTTAAGGAGATATTGGTGTGGAAATGTCATCTTTTTTTTTTTCCCCTTTCTTTCTTTCTTTTTTTTTCTTTCTTTTTTTTTTTTTTTTCAGTTCATTACTTTCACAGAAACTCTCTGGAGGGAACATCAGAAAGTATGAAAAAGGGCATTCTCTGGCCTGCTGTGACCCCGACCTAATCAGGTCTCCCGTACCTCAGACTGGCTTACAAGAAGTTCAGACCATTTCTGCCACTGGGGACATTTGTCCCTGTCATCGAATGTAGTTTCATTAGACGTCCAGCAGCACTGCTCGTGGCTGTACCAGAAGGCAGACAGGCAGACACCTTCTTTCAGGTCTGTCATCCAATCCACAGCTAAATCTATCACTCCAGCCAATGTGCCTGGGAAAAGAAATGAGAAAAAAAAATGAAGCCATGGCATTAAAAAATATCCAGTTGCAAGGAAAATATGTCTAATTATAACAACAGAAAACAAAGCAGATTTGGGGAAGCAGCTGCAATGTAAGCACAAATATACCAAAGAGCTGGGGACAACAATGAGTTTGCAAACAAAAGAAAATCACACCAGCTTGTTTTCTGACCTTTAATGCTCTCTTATAAACTTTTTTTGCAAAATATTTTCATTTTCATACTGAATGATTGTCAAATAAGGAAGGCATAATTGATGTAGGGCCTGATCCTACAGTCTGTCCCAGGCAGGTGCACCATTTGAGTTAAGCAGGACTTCATGCAGGGTCTCTATAAACGTACCAAGCTGCAGGTCTTAAACCACACTGTGGTGCATTTTGAGAGTAGAGGAGGAGGAGGATACATATGTTTTCCCATAGCCTTACTGGTCCCAACGCAACAGCCTCTTATAAGGATGATTTCAATACAGAAACAATATGGATGCCAAATTCTGACTTACGAACTTAATGTAGGTGGGCTCTCGATGTGTACATTCATTAGCAATCCAAACATGCAGAATAAAATCATCTTTCAAAACCCCTCCATACCAAACACTTATTTCATTTCTCCACGGTAATTACACAGAGCTACAGTGACACCCGGTGGCCACTGGACCCACTGGCCACGGGTAGATTTCCCGTGTCCAGGAAAAAAGAAAATTCTGCTTTTCTAAGGCTTTTGCTCATCAGTGACAGAAGAGCCATTTAGTGTTTTCCCAACCCCTCACATATGCAATAGAAAGTAGAAGTCAACATTATTTTTACAAGTAAGCATGAATACAATTTCAGGAAATCAGGAATGGATTTGAACATAATTTATCGGTGAACATAAAATATCAGTTTATTTAGTTGGACTAAAAGAATGGAAAAAAATGCTTTGGAAAATACAAAATGGTTTGGTTTTATATTTCCAAAAGATTCGGCTTTCTGGCTCCTGCTAAGAATGCAATTAAATGAAGCAGGGTGGGGGCTGCTCCCCTTTCCCCTAGCAGCTGGGGCACACAGGTGGGTTCAATGTGACACGGAGCTAAAGTTTTCTGGGTTTCATTTCTGTGAAACAGGACAAAAAAAGCAATTTCAAATAATTCAGGCATGTGTGATTTGTTTTTTATTCTCTAGAACTGAAAAAAACCCACCAGTATTCACAGAGCCTCACACATATCTTCTCGTTCTCTTAAGAAGGATACTTGTCTCCACACTGACAAGCAATGTATCTAGGGTAGCAGTGAAAGATTTTTGTTGTATAGGAATAACATGAAGAAATATACAGATATACTTGACAGGATCCCAAAAAAAAAAAAAAAAAAAAAGAAGAAGAAAGGATGCAGAAGACAGTGATGATGTCTGTACCAATTATTTTCTTTCATGAAGACAGACCTTGGCTTTCTTTCACTCTTTTTCCATTTTCCCAAGTTTCTATGGTAACAATGAGCATCTTAGATGATCATAAATCACTGTGTTGCCAGTAATTTCCATATGTGTAACTTACTGAGTTTTGCAGTAAACTCCAAATTCTCCTACAATTTTCTGAAAGTTTCAGTAAACTGTACAAAGAATCCTCACGCCTTAGACATGAGCACAAAATGCTGTGCCTCTTGCATCTCTTGATGGACCTTCATCATTCTCTGTAGCTACCCCAATCTCTCAAGCTCACATCACACTTAACCAGGCAATTGAATATTAATGCTACCGAGCAGAAGGTGCAGAGGAAGACAGGCCTTTGAATGTTTTCCCAAAATGTTAATAAAATGAGGAACAAACATTTAGTTCTCTAATATAACAAGCTCACACGCACCCCATTACCTCTAAGAAAACATACTTAATTAAGCAGCTGATCTAATCCCTTTTGCGAAAAGCTTTGGGATTCATGTAAGAAAGAAAATGCTACACACACTTTTCTACCCGTGCTTAATAGAGAAGAAAATCATGGGAGGA
Organism: Ceryle rudis; assembly: GCA_033439905.1. NCBI lineage: Eukaryota > Metazoa > Chordata > Aves > Coraciiformes > Cerylidae > Ceryle > Ceryle rudis. The sequence continues at coordinate 22,428 of JAAGNO010012530.1, read as the reverse complement.
GAGAGCCAGCACTTGCAGGATAATAGTGCAACAGTGAGTGCTTCACAAGACACATGACTAGGGCTAGAAGTTTTCCAAGTTCTGAATCTTTTCAACTTTAAGTGAAATTAATGGAAGATGCAGACTGTTCAGCATCTCAGAAGGTCAAGTCTTTATTTTCTTGTGCTTAGCATGTCTGTCTAAACTGTAATAGAGAGTAAATTTTTCTCCCAACAAAGAAAATGAACTTGTTCTCCCTTCTATGTAACCTCATGAAATATAATGAAAAATAGTGAAGTTCTTCAAAGCCAGGAAGTCCTGAACTTCATTTTAGATATTAGCCTTTCACCTCTTTCCTTTTCTTGTGGTTGATGATGGCCAATACTCATCCTTTACAATAGCCTAATGAATGCTAAAAGTTTTCCTTGAAAACATATTTTTCCTGATGCACCTGTGCCAGAAGACAGCATCACCCAAGTAACACGGCACTGAATTACAAAGGGGATTTTTGCAGATCCAGTTCCAGTACCAGTGCATTTTAGCATTATTGTGATAGTATTTTTTGACACAGAGCTTTAGAAAATGCAGGGTTTTTTTGCTGATCTATAAATAGGTATACCTTCAGTTGGCTGATAGTAATGGTTAGGTTGAGGGATGGCTGCTGGTCTGCAGGCAGGATGGGCATTGTAAAAACTCAGAGTTCCTTAAAAACCAAGTCCCTAAAATTTCAGTAGCCACACCTAACATTTTTAAGCTTATTTTCCCATACATTGCTTTGTATTTCTCTAGAAAGTGTGCAAGCTTTCTGACTGATACAGGCCATGATAGTCCTCAGTATCTTTCCCTGGAACAACCTGTGAGCAGTTTTCATCTGATCTCCACAGCAAACAGCTTAAACAGCATTCATGGGTGTTACTACTCCTTCTCCCTTTCTGAAACAAGCAGGCTCTGGCTCCAAATACCTCATTTCCAGCAGCTCCTTAGTGCCTTTCCAGCCATTTGCCAGTGTCATACACCAACTAGCTATGTGTGTAGGGCTGTGGTGGCAGCAGAGGGGCTCCAGGCAGGTTAATTTACATGTGCATATTCACTTGTGAAACTTTGGTCTGATCCCAGATGGCTGCTGTTACATTCTTAACATACTTTGGTGTTACTCAAAACATACATCTCTAAAGCTGACCCTGCTGTAAGCCAGAGCAGACCCCCTCCAGAGATCCCTTTCCCACCTGCAATTTTCTGGGACTAACAAAGGATTCAGGTTCAATGACACTCCAAAAATGACAAGAGTCATACTGCCAAATGGGATGATCCTCTCCTTCCTCACTCTATCAGCTCTGTCCTAACAGAAATATTTTGATTGCTTGTGGCCCTGGTGTGACCAACCCCACTGAGCACAGTGGGCAACTGACAACCAGTCTGGCCAAAACGCCTTTTTTTCCATCAAGTCAGCTCCCAGATTCACCTGCCTTGTGCAGCTGCACATGTACAAGGCAACAGGACCCAATGGCAGGGAAACTGGTGGGCAAGGATGGCTCCTTTTGTCCACATCAGCTTGTGCCAGCTGTGAAGGTGTGGCCTTCAAAGTGCTACAAAACCTGAAAGATCCAGTTGACCAAACTAGTGGGGTTTAGGCTCCTAGATCAGTTAAGCTCACCTTAAACTCCTCATCCTGGGTAAATTGTCGAAGTGCTTTGGAAACGCATGGAGGCCTCTGCCATCCCCTTCACCAGGAGTTCCACCTTGCTCACCTCCATTCCTAGCAAGGAGGTGTCACAGGCAAGGTGCTCCGCAAGACCCTCATGCCCTTGGTACTACTGCTGCAGCTTTTTCCTTCCTCTCCCACTCCTCACCGCATCCTCTCCTTGCTTCTGACAATGCCTTGGCCCAGGTTGCCCAAGAGATCATGCAGTGTCTGTGCAGCTGATCCAGGCTGCTCCCCTTGGAGCAGCTGTAGTTCTGCTTGTTCAGCAGGAGAAGATGGACCACAAAGGAGCCAGGTTGCTCCATGCTACCCCATGTGATCACACAGGTGCCCTCATGGCAAGCTGTATTTTCTGATCAGGCAATATTTCATGTAAAGAGAGAAATGACTTGAAGTGCCTCTTAACTGCACCACCAATCTCACCTCTCCCTCCTCAAACCTGCTTAAGAAACCAGATCCACTCATCAATAATCCCCCACCCCACTCATCAAAGGGGTGTTCACCCCTCACTGAGGCTGAGATGGTGACTCTCCATCTTTGCCCTGTCCCAGAAATGCTGAAAGCACAGAGCACATGTCATTTCAACGTCAGGCAGAAAAAGGCTCAGCCTGAATCATGAGCATGCAGGTAATTTTTGTTCTCTAGCTAATTTGCAAGTCCTTGTCACAGTTTAAAAAACAAACTAATCTGATTTGACTCTTTGAGGGAAAACATGTTGCTTTGCACCCTTGTCATTGAGAAGGTTGCACAAGCTAGGACATCTCAGCTGAAGCTTACCCTAGACCTCTCTTCCCACGTGAGATGCACCAGCATTAGAGCTTATCAGGGGTCAGTAACTATGGCTTTCAACAACCTTGGGGATTTCAGCATGAGGTTCCATTGCACACTGAAACTGAAATAAACCTTCCAGGGCATTTCTACTAAAATGGGATTGTGTGTGTATACCACATTCTCTCTATGAGTTCACTGACCAGTTTGTGGGAGGTCACTAGAGCCCTCAATGGCTTGCTCTAACTTTATTTGCAAGCAGAATTCTCTATCCCTGATGAGTACAATCCTGGCCTCCAAGCAGGGTTTGGCAGCCCTGGTAGCACATGGTCTGGTAGCACAGCCCTGGTAGCACAGACTCTTTTCCTATCTCAGCCTCTCATCAAAGCTTTTGTGGAAACAAGTGTACTACAAAGTACTTCTGAGGCTTAGGAAACATATTAACTTGACAGCTGGTAAGCAGGAGATTCACACCACTTGGTAGTTGCGAAACTTTACATCATACTTTTACCAAGCAGCATGATACAAGAGCACCCTGACATCACTGAAAAGCCTAAAAAACAGCAGCTGTTTCAACTTGGTAAAAGAAGTGCAGCTTTTTTGAGTTGGAAGATGTGCTAAACTGAGCCAAAGAGAGGAGCAATTCTGGAAATTAATGAATTTGCCATACGAATCTGAGCAGGCTGTTAAATATGCACTGTCTGTCTGGCCTGGAAGCAGATCCAAAACTGAGTCTGAAACTGTGTTTTCCCTTCAGGCATACATGAAGAAGATAACCCAGTAGATATAGCAATTTACAAAGCTCCTCTCTGAGTGTCCACAACCAACATGTTTCACCATGTCCTAATATCTACTTGCAGAATTTAAGTAATGAAAGACAAGAAAAAAAAAAATCCTACTAATAAAATTGACTTCTGTGAAGCTAAGATTCAGGAAGTCAAAATAGCCCATCAAGTGTAAAGTACTCAGCTACATATTTCCAAAAGCAACAGAAAAATCCCTCTACTGGTGAATAACATTTTTTCTAGGTCAGCACTCAGCAGGAGACTTTACAAGTGGCTATTTTTATTAAGGATTATAACTGCATGGATGCATAGTTGTCTTTTTAGCTTGAAACATCAGTGGAGAGACAATGAAGTAAAAAGAGAAGCAGATGGCAGTGCAGCAAACTTGGATGAGACTGTTTCAGGCATAACTGTAATGCCAACACACACATACCTGCCAGTAGTCCTATGAGAAGCATTACAACCCATCCTGACCAGGCATCCAGCAAACTCTTGATGAACTCCCATATGGATTCCTTACTTTTGCTTGTAATCTGAAATTAAACAAATATATAGACATGTTGGCAATTTAGGCTGACGCAGTTTTAGAGTATAATGTTTAAAACAAAAAATATTCAACCTCCAAGAAGGTATATACAATTTCTCTCCTCTCTATTACCCCCCAGTCCCAAACGTTTTTTTAGAGAAGGTCCGCTGACAAAGTTGCCAGAAGCCCTTTCATATTTACATACTCAAGATATAACACATCCATATTTTTATAAGTCCTCCTCAAGTCATACAACAGAGTAGGAAGCAATAGCTTTGGCAAACTGCTTATTTTTCTCACCACCAGGATGGCTGTAACCCAGGGGTCATGATGCATCAAAGCTGGACACTGTTACCTTTCTGTGGCGGTCAGTGTCACGTGATTTCTCCCGCAGCCAGTCGATGGTGTGGAAATCTTCATAAGTTCCAACGTCAGGGAAAGGCTCATCCAGAAAATCCATCAGGTTGCCAGAACCATTCATGTCTCCTGCATTGACCATATTAGGGTCTGTATGTAGAGAGAAAACAAGTATGTCAAGAAATTAATCATTCACAATAAGAGGAGCTTTTAGTAGCATGAGAATCTATTCAGTTAAGTAGTTTAGGCACACAGGGTTGGATTCATCTATCTTAATTTCAGTCATCCAGAAGTCTGGTGTCTGGACTGTAAGAACCACCTAGGCTGCCTCTAGAGACAGAGAAAGATGTGTCTAAGGGTGTGTGGACAGTATCCTTTAAAGACAACAGGTCAAGGACCTTTCTCAGTGCAACAAGGGATAGTAAGTAAAGGAGGAAGCCACAAACAAGAACATACAGCTACACAAAGCTGATGGGAACCAAACCCAGTCAGTCCCACACACTGATGAGGGGACATGGGAGTGTGAGAACATCTATTTCAGCAAGGATGTCTGATCAGGGACCTTGTCAGTTGGGAAACTAAGGGAAAAAGAGGGGAATCAGGAAACAAAATGCACGAAGACACAGACCTGACAAAACAAACATGGAGACTATGACAAGAAACAAACCTCACTATTCACACTAATTGAAGACCTATTAAATGTGTCTTTTCCTCTGAGATACACGTTCAACTTTACTATGGGTCGAACCTGCACATGGGAAAGTGACAGCCATAGGCAGAGACCCCAGGTCTGTGGGATGGGCTGCAGCATCTGGGCAGGAGGATCCTGGGCTGGGATGGTTGGAAGAGGCAGCTGTGTACTTCTACACCACTTAACAAAGTGTTGCTCTAAAAAGTGATTAATCCCATCCAGTCCCTACCTGGGAAATGGGGTCTTCCAGACCTGGGGTTCATAATTCGAAATGACAAGCTTGAAAAAAATCAACCCTGCTAATAGGGGGTTACAAGGAAAAAAAAAAAAACACATGAAAACGTAAGAAAAAGTGAGGACAGATACAAACTGACCCTGCAGAGCCTGTAGCTCCTTGACAGACACAGGATAACTTTCTCAGGTCAGTGATGAGGCCAACACAGTACTAACAATGAGTACCCACTTTCCTCCACCAGGTACAGAAATGGGGATTTTGTACGTGTAAAGCATTTGGATCTTTGAATCTGCGACAAAACTTTCCAAATTCTGTAATTGGAATGGGCAAAAACGTGGCAGATAAGCTTTTAACCAACTGTCCATACACCCCGCTGCTCTGCTTGGCCTCCTTTATTCACCACCTTTTCCCCCCACCCCCTTTCTTCATTTTCAACTGTTTTACTTGAATCCTCTCCATTTAATTTTTTTTTTTTTTTTCCCTGGTGGGGACTTTAGGGATGTAACAAGCGTGAATACTCAGCTTTGTCAGCGCCTGCTCTTTGCACTTCATGGGTAGGACTTTTTTGGACGACAAAGACAATCTGCATAGCCCAAGCAGCTGAGAAAAGCATTATCTTACTGGCAACCAGCAGGTCACCATTATAATCCTGTAGAAGCCCCTTTTAAGTGTGGAAATCAAGTAATCTCCAAGCACTGTGGCATGTTTGTCAGGAAGAGAATGAAGCAAGGGAGTCACAGCCTGAGGAAGGAAACCAAATTCAGTGCAGGTGTCCCACACAGTGCTGCTGAGCACAACTAAGCAGCCGCAGGATTGAGGCAATTTAAAAAGTAGCAGTTAAGAGAAGTGACAACTGAGAATAGCAATACTTTGCCAAACAGATGAGTGCACGCTCCTCCATTTGCTAAGGGAAATGAGAGTCTGAAGGTGGGATGTTGTGCCTGACCCCAGGGAGCTGAAGTCACAGGTGGACCTTGAGTTCAGTGTCTTGTAAAGCATGACCAAGGACTGGAACGGTAAGCTGAAATGTGGTGGAAGGATTAGTCCATGCTATTATTCTGTAATGCTGTGATATATTTCAGATCATTTACTTCACCCTATTCTTCCCATACAGTGAAGAAGGACCTGTAGAGAATATGCAATACAGACTGCTTGCCTGCCTGAGGCAGTCCCCCTGCTACATAAACAAACTTCTGGGAACTCTTGTGCTGAAAGAGTTGGCAAGTGGTCATTAATACTAGGAGCAAACTACCCAACAAGCTAGTTATATCACATAAAAAATAGCTTTTTAAGTATGTTGTCAATGCCCAGCACATGACGGTATTGTGATGGATAATGCCATGCCAAACCACAAGTATGTAGGATAATTACAATCTTGGCCTGAATCTACCCCAAAAATACGTGCTACACAACACATCCAGGGAGAGAAAAATGTGCTAGAGACCACAAGGCCATGGAAAACTAAGAAAATAACCAAACTTTGAACTCTAGGTAGCGTAATAATACCTGGAAATTGCAGCTAGCTGGATTATCTGCCTTAAAGTTCACTTCAGGTACTACACTTTTGAAAGCAGAGATGTGATAGCAGATTAGGCAAAACCCAATTTATTAAATAAAACCTAGCTACAGCACTTTTCAACTGAGTACTACAGTTCCCATCTTCTGTCCTAGCACTAAGCACCATAAATATCTCTTTCTTTCTCTTTATTTTGCATTTATCTCACTGTACTTCTACATCAGTTTCCAAAGTTTATTTCAGGATAACTTGCCCTCTTAGAGGTGCTTGCAGAGATGCTTCCAGTTTTGCCAGCAGAATTGGAGCCTTACACAAGTAACTCGGTTACAGGTATTTTAATTTAATACACTTAGGTTAAGGGCAAATTCATCTCATCCAAACAAAAGCTGTTGTCAGGTGTGCTGCAGCAATCCACTCTGATGATGGCAAAAGTATAAGCATTCATGGCGCAAGTTTTCTCATCTAGCATGAAAAGCCTGCACTAGAGTCTGGACCCTAAAATCTGGATTCCTTTCATAGATGATGAGAGGAAGTAAACTCTATTCAGACAGAAATTATCTGATTTTTAATATATATATTTATGTTAGAATGAGACAGATTGTTTCCCAGAAGTGCTTATTTCTGTTTACTGATTACAGAGAGATGTCAGAGGCAGACATACACATCTCATCAAATGAGTCTGAGACTAGAAGTTCAAAAGAAAACATTGTATTAGTAACATAGAAAACATTGAATTAGTAACAAATGCAACTCAGCCACTCCTAACACCTGAGCATCTAAGAGATCTGGATACTCTGACAGTCCTTACGTACACTGAAAGGTGATGAATCTTGCCGAGTAACTGTGTGACATATGAATTTTGTGCCTGTGTTGTTCTGTGTCTTCAATGTCCTTGCTGTCCTTTTCCAGATGCTGATGCAACATAGTATGTACAAGGGCAAATGTTTCCTGCTTCATCCCTTATTCTTTTCCTGATAACTCCTGGCATTCCACCAGCTTCTCCTCAGGCTGACATCTAACATTTTCACTTTCACTGGGAAGTCTGCTATGACTCCAGGCTGTGCTCCACAAGAGGCAGCAGCCCTTTTGGAGCCCATCATTCTCTGGTGCCTTAGGGACATTTTCCCCATTGCTTTACATTTATCGACTTTGAATTACATCTGCCATTTTATTCCCTGCAATACAGTAGAGAACCTTCAGCTCTTAACAGTGACCTCTTATTTTTACTGACTAGCTTAGTGTATCTACACCTGAATATTTTTGTCAACACTTCTTTCTCTGGTCCTTGCTAAAAAATAAATGAGAAAACAAAGAAATCTGACTGAACTATGTATCTTCGGAACTCCCAGGGTTCTGGTTAGTAGATTTTCCTGAATTTAGACCCATGCCAGTTTACTGCAGTTCTGTGGATGGAATAAGGTCCTGGCGGGGGTTGATATGCTAATCAAGAGTGGCTGCAGTGCTATCCTGGCAATTTCATCTCTTGATAGAGGCTTTCCTGGCTGCCACATAACTCTAGATAACTTCCAGAAACCTTGGGTCAGGTCAACCTGATATTCAGTCCTGGATTTCCCAGCTAGCCGTTCTTGGTGCACAATACTCCAAATCTAGAAAGAGAGAGACATTGCCCTGTAAACATGGGAGGTGCTGCATGAGAGCAGCTGCAGGTATGGGTTAAAAAAAGCAGGTGCTGAGGAGTAACCTGTGAGGCTTGATGGCTGTAGGAATCTAGATGATTTTTAAGTAATCACTGGAGCCTCCTATGTAAAGAATGCAAAGAAGCAATTAGTGCAAAAAACCTACAGAAGCCGAGTGTGAATACGGTGAGCTGTGTGCTGAGCTGAGACTTGCCAGCAAGCACAGCAGGTACTGCATGGACTGCAGGTCTCTGTTACATTTATTTAATTTTTGTTATTTTTTTAAGAACAAAAAGTTAGTAGTATTATCACATTTAAGGTCTCACAGTGAGTAAACTCATCATGTGATTGGGACCAGATGTATGATACACTACAGCTTGGACCTAAGTTTTATAAGAGATCAATAAATTACTTTTACAATGGAAATGCTGACAACATCTCAGGTTTATAGCGCTATTACTACATCTGCAAATGTAAGAGCCACAGCTAGAAGAGCCCTATCCTTGAGCTGACATTCTAGGTATTATATTGACTGTCTGATAGGATCTGAAATCTATTTGACATAGCAAGCACAGACCAAAACATCCCACGGTTCAAAGAAACTGAAAAGTATACTGATGGGAAACAACTAGCTGAACACTCATCAAAGGAAAAGTCTTGGCCCAGGCCTATTGCTACTAGACATGCTAGTTCCATGCTATGTTCTCTTCATCCTGTTTTCTGTTTTAATTGGACACATTGCACTGAGGCAGGCAGTACGTTTTTTTAATGCAATTCCAATAAGTTTCAAGTTACTTTCAACAGATCACAAGTTACTGAATTACTTCAACACTTCAAATGTTTCTAGCAAATGAACATTCACCTACAGGCTTTAATCTGCATGCTGTCTTCCTTGAAGACAGTAGCGGGAGGTTGCTGTGTGAAACATCGCAGCACGCAGGCAGCAAACCGTACCTCTCTGCCGTGACTCTTCTGCTGCAGCATAAGGAAGCAGTGAACCTGGCCAGAGGCTGGGGGAAGAAAGCAGAAGCCTAAAGGCCAGTTGCAAGGTCTTCAACTGACATTTCTTTGGAGTGACTTTTCCACGGCATCCAAAGCATCACCTGTTCCATCTCTTCCAAATGTGGTGTGAGTTAGCCAAAAAGCAAAATACAGTGTGTCTCAGGGCTTTTCTATCTCTGGTACCAATATACATACAATGACAAAACAGGAGAGATCCTACTCCAGACACAATGCCTTTAAGTGATTCATGGTCATGTCAATCATGACTCCATAAGACATGAGCACACCACTGATCTGAATGGTTGGTCAGATTAACGGATGTTGTTGCTCTACCACTCTGCATCATTTTTGAAAGATCATGGAGAACAGGTGAGGTGCCTGAGGACTGGAGAAAAGCCAATGTCAGTCCAGTCTTTAAAAAGTGCAAGAAAGAAGACCCTGATAATTACAGACCAGACAACCTCACCTCCATCCCTGGAAAGGTAATGGAGCATCTCATTCTGGAGATCATATCTCAGCACATGGAAGAAGAGAAGGTTATCAAGAGTAGCCAGCATGGATTTACTAAAAGGAGGTCATGTCTGTCTAATCTGATGGGCTTCTATGATGGTGTGACAGAATGGGTAGATACAGGGAGAGCAGTGGATGTTGTCTACCTTGACTTCAGCAAGTCCTTTGACACTGTAACACATAACACCCTGTGGGTAAGCTCAGGAAGTGTGGGTTAGAAGAGTGGACAGTGAGATGGGTTGATAACTGGCTGAACAATAAAGCTCAGAGGGTTCTGATCAGTGGTGCAGAGTCCAATTGGTGACCTGTAATTAGTGGTGTTACCCAGGCATCAATTCTAGGTCCAATCTTACTCAACATCTTCATCAGTGACCTGGATGAAGGAATGAAGTGTACTTTCAGCAAGTTTGCTGATAATACTAAACTGGGGGGAGTGGCTGTCACACTGGAAGGCTGTGCTACCACCCAGCAAGACCTGGACAGCTGGAGAGCTGGGCAAAGATAAACCTAATGAAGTTCAGCAAGGATAAGTGTAGAGTCCTACACCTGGGGAGGAACAACACCATGTAGTGGTCCAGGTTACAGGTAGACTCTCCGAAAAGCAGCCCCACGGAAAGGGACCTTGGCATCCTGGTGGACAATGTTATCCATGGAACAGCAATGTGCCCTTGTGGCCAGAAAGGCCAATGGTATCCTGGGGTGCATAAAGAGGAGCGTAGCCAGAAGGTTGAGGGAGGTTCTCCTTCTCCTCTACTCTGCCCTAGCAGACCACATCTGGAGTTTTGTGTTCAGTTCTGGTCTTCCAAGTTCAAGAGGGACAAGGAAATATTAGAGTCCAACGGACAGCTATGAGGATGATGAAGGGACTGGAACATCTCTATTATGAGGAAAGGCTGAGAGACCTGGGACTGTTTAGCCTGGAAAAGAGAAAACTGAGAAGGAATCTTATTAATATTTACAAATATCTGAAGGGTGGGTGTCAAGTAGAAAGGGCCAGTCTCTTCTCAGTTGTGCCCTGTGATAGGACGAGAGGTAACGGCCACAAGCGAAAACACAGGAAGTTCCACCTCAACATGAGGAAAAACTTCTTCACTATGAGAGTGACAGAGCAGTGGAACAGGCTGCCCAGAGAGGTTGTGGAGTCTCCTTCTCTGGAGACTTTCAAGACCCACCTGGATCTGTTCTTGTGTGGCCTGCCCTCAGTGTTCCTGTGCTGGCAGGGGGATTAGACTCGATGATCTCCAGAGGTCCTTTCCAACCCCTACCATTCTATGATTCTACAAATCTAACTGTGTTCATATGGCATGATGTGACAGCAGGTACTGGACAAACTAAGGAGCGTGGGGGCTGTGAAAATCCCTGGGACTTATTCTGCATACTACCCAAAACTGAACAATACAATCTTACTGGTTTATTAACTGGCAATCATCACAAGACCCCTCCATGCTGATGAATGATTTGCCACTCTCTATGCCCTTCGTACTTGTATTGACCATTCCTAATACCACATTCTCAAAACAGCTGAGCATAGTGCCCCAACCTCACAGGCATTAGGTGCTAAGCACAATCTGTACAGCAAAGGCACCTTGTCTTGAGAGCTGCGTGCTTTGCCAGCATCCATCCACCATCCATCCCAAGGATTTAGACCTAGTCGCAGAGATGGATGCAGAGCACTCTCCACCCAGGCCTCGAATCCAGGCAATTAGGCGGTAAAGCACTGCCCCCAGAGTGAGCTGAAGAAGTCAGTGTTCAGAAAGGGTCATAGGAGAATAAAGTTGAGGGATAAAGTTTCTAGAGTTGACCATGGTCACACCACAGGTCTTCAGTACCACCTGGCAAGAGAAAATGGGCCTGATAGCTCGGGAATTCATCACAGAAGATTATTAAAAGGATCACCTTGAAAGACATGAATGAAAAGTACAGGGAGATGATTAGGGGCATATGTCTTTTCAGGAGGGGCTGGAGAAAGAGGTCTGTTTAGCCTGAAGCCAGGAAGGCCAAGTGTGGTGGATGTAATTTCCCTTCCACCATCTGTCCCATAGAAGATGATCTAGAAATGGAGATATGATGTGGTACTCTACAGGATATAGGAGGCAGGTAAGTGGTTATGCAAGGTTCTTCTAAACAGAAGTAAAATACTTTTGTGTGGTGATCTTAACAAGGAAGAGATCTTCAACAAAAGGAAGCAGGCTGAATCACTGGCAAGTTAAAAGGGTATTTTTCTGCATGTTGAAAAATATCCATGGGCAGTTTAAGACTATGCACCTTAGAAGACTCAGACTGAACAAGCTGATTGATTTATTGACCTTCTGTCTTAACAATAGTGTTTAAAAAAACCCCAAGTGTTAAAATGGCCTTGGCTGAGAGCAAGGTACAGACTCCTGGAAGAAGAAGAAAATGCTGAATGCAGTTACAGGCCTTGTTTGGAAACATAATACAGCACATATAAAATGGAGAATAAAGTGAAAGAAATACAGAGGGAAGATGGGTTATTAAAATTGGCAGATGCCATTCCTACAATTCAAGGACCAATTGAGCAGCCTCCATATCCAAGCACATAGCACTGCAAGCCCTCAGGCTCCTGCCACACAAGCTCAGGCAGAAAACGTTACTGTAAAATGTTGTAGCATTTTACTGTATGGCCCCACCACCACATATTAAGGCGTTTCCTGCTATGATAGTGTGGGCAAGCTAAATACAGTCACATCTTTAATGTGTAGCTTTACCCTGAGTAACCTTTATGGAAAAAATTATGAAGCCACAAGCAGAGCTCAAAAAACACAGGGCACTGGATCACAGGGGAGAGGGCCTGGGAGAGAAGCAGAAGGCAAGGGGGAGAGTTTGGGATAAATGGCAGAAAACTGAGGCACAAAAGGCTCCTTCCAGGCCAGACCACAGCCTCTGACTGCCCCTTCTCCACCACTACACGTGTTCACAGGGTGAGTGCAGAGGAGATAACAGGGCTGGCTAGGAGTGCAGGCAAAGGGAAGTATGGGGGTACATGAGGCACACCAGCTCACCCAGGGAGCTGATAACCATCAGGGCTTCTTGACTTTTCAGCAATAGCCTGACTCCCTCTTCTCCTTTTCTTCTCCTGGGTGGCCCCCAGGTCACTTTGTTTCTCTTCCTCCCAGGGGTGAACCTCACTTCAGAGTCCCGCTCCCCGCTACTTCCTGAGATGAGTCTTAGTATGAAATATCATGCATCTGGTCTCTGATCAAGTTTTCTTGGAAAGTCTGAGCAAAATTAGTTCAGCTGCTCAGTTATGTCAGACAGGGAAAGGGAAAAAAAAAAATCCCAGCTCTTTCCCCACAAGCTCGATGTGGAATTTTTGCACTCACATAACTCAAAAATCTGCTCTGTATTATTAAAAAAAAAAAAAAGAAGGAAAAGGAAAATAAAAGCAAAACTCACATCTCTGTTTCCTGTGAATCTTAAAGGTCCCTCCAAGAAATTTAGTTGTTAGCATAGCTATCAGGGCTGTGGAAAAAACAGGAGGGAAGTATTTCTGGCTCTAGAACATCCATCTGCCATTTTCAAACTGTACTGAAACATCTCTATTAAATGATGCCCCTCTACTAACAGCCCATCAGCTTGGGCTGATGAGCCCCGTGGGCCTGCATCAATCCCCACCTCGCTTCTTGAAGGAAACAAGATTTTTATTAGCTAAGATTCAGAAAGCCTTTGGCATCTGGGATAAGAAACTGAACTTGGGAAGACAGGAGAGACTGGATATAAGGCTACAAGTGTAGCAGCATATATAGATTCTATTCTTGTCCACTTCCTCACAAAAAAAGAGGGGGATTTCCCTCCTGGATCAGCTGTTTTTAATGCCACAGAGCTCCAAGTCAGGGCTGAAGGGTTGGGGATGTTTTCCTCCTCAAGCCACGCAAGGTCAAGCTTTGCAGCACCAGGTTTGAGCCTCCAGTGCTGCTCTTTTGTCTCTGCATTCAGAAAATGATAGGACTGGGGGGACGACGACAAAGATCTTGGACTACAAAAAAGGCAAACACATTCAGAGAGCACAGAGCTGCTCTCTCAGAAGAGAAATGCCCTGCTACATGGTTACTTCTTAAAAGCTCTCCCCTTAAATGGGGGAACTGTTCAATGGCAGTAAACTCACTTCTCTCTGAAAATCTTTTTAAGCCTTCAGCTTGAAATAAAGCTGACAGACCTGCAGTAGTAAAGCCATTAATCTGTCCTGCTACGTCACTTCTCATGATTTGAGTGGAGGCAGTGAGTCACTTTTACAGAGATGAAGGGTAATGTTTCCCTGTTTGCAGGGCACTGTTTTTATTGCTGCGTTTGATGCTGATGGGCTGTGCAATTGCAGACAAGTTACTTCATAATACCAAAAGGAAGCTCCCCCACCTGCAGGATGAGGAAACCTTTTCCTTGGGGTGATGTTTGAGAGCAACGTGGTAGGCTTCGAAATAGCAGCCTACCGTAACCCTGCCAGAGTTTCTCGTGTATGATTTTTTTTGGCTCTGCTGGACCGGAACAAATCTGAGAAAACCCAATACCTGGTGTGCATGTATGGACACACACAAACCAATTAGCCTCCTGCTCTGCAACCTGATCCCATTTTGCTGAATGGAAAAATCAACAGATGCACACTCCCCTTGGACACTCTGCAAGCTGGAAAAGGACTGGTACCCATGGGCGCTATGCTGCTCTCTGAGCCTTGTGCACCATACTGAGCTAAAAGCAGGTCAGACCTGATTGAGGTTCATGCAATACAATACTGGCCACCAGCACAGGTGAGATGTCCCTGAGCCATGGGTGAGGCAGGGAGGTGGGAACTTCCCCCTTCCTTCTGCACAAGCTCTGGGCTACAGTCTTGATCCCACTCACTTTCCTCTCCAGCCCAACAAACAACTTCATGATAAAGCAGCTCCCAGCTTGGAGAGTTAACAGCACTCCAGAGAGCCCATTTGCTCCAGGCAGATAGGAAGGTTCCAGCTCTGGGGCAAACACTCCCCTCCAACACCATTCCCTTCTTCCTCTCCAGTCCTTGCTCAGAAAACCCCAGCCACAACCTTTGAAAAGGTACTACCCTTAAAAGTCAGACCCCAAAAGGCACAGGGGGCTGAGCACCCATGAAGCCATGTGCTGGAGCCAGGGCATGGCATCCTGGTGCTGCCAGGCAGAGAGGCCTCCAGCTGGGGATGTTTCCAGAGTCACCCTTTTATACTAAATAACTGCTAAGAATTAAGTCCCCAATGCACTTTTAAGGCTGGCATCTTGTCCTTTGTTGCACAGAACATGCTTGACTCAAACTGGGAGAACCACTGTCCTGCACCTATTCCACAGAGCATTCAAATGTGATCCCAGGTCAGGGAAAAACCCCTTGCACTTGTAAAACCCACGTGTGGTGGCCCTGCTGTGCACTTCTTGTGGGCAAAAAGACAAGCTTTGGAGCGCCTGGTGAATAAGAGCACGGCTCAACTCATGCCCAGAACTGGAGAGAATTGACCCACCCTTGAGTTCAGAGGGAGCTGGGAGAACAAACCCAGCATAAGCACTGTCAAGATGCAACCCCCCTGCCACCTCACACAGAGACAAGTCTGTATTTTGGTCTGTTTTGAGGCTCAGTCCTGGAAAAAAATAAGAGGTTCTGTTGGAGACAAATAAAATGGAAATGTATTTTCCGTTCAGCTTTGAAGAACCATTGCCTTTTTTTACTTAACTTCAGTAATTTGTTATATACTTCTACCCTCCCTCCCCCCCTTATTTTCTGAACCTCACTTTATTGCACACATGATCATTGCCAACCATATTTCATCTTTCACTAGGATGTAGAACCTCCTTCAGCACAGAAGATCCAAGAGTAAGAAAACTTCCTGCAGACTCAGAATAAAAAGTCACCTGACTCTGGCTGACGAAGCTGAGGCTGAGTCATCCTCCGTTCTCTGCCAAAGGCACAGAATTATTTATCAGAATTCTTAAAATAAAATAAAGGTATAATTTTTTTTCTAACTACTATGAGCTCAAAAATTAATGTAGCTTCTTGCACTCTAACATTTGTATTAGAATAAATTTTAAAAGTAATAATATATTTTTAAAGTCTAAAATATATTAAAAAAGCAATACAGAGAAAAACACCACTACACAAGAGTCACCATTTTTTCTCCATAAATATATGTCTTCACATATTTGTTTAACATGCATAAACAAACACCCACACCAGGAAAAGGAAGCAGACTCTGGACTTTGCTTATACAAATACCAACAGTCCAAAAAAGCAGTTTAGCATGGATTTTTCAGCATTTTGGTGATTAGCATTTTCTGTAAGAAGTAAAAATCCACTTGTCATCTCATACGTCCCTTCTGAAGAAGAATTTTTCATGCTTATATTGGACAACAAGCAAAACCTACCTTCCACTACAGCAAATTATGCAGGAAACCTGCTGAACTAGGTACTTTCAAACGACATCAGCGAGAATTAATAATAAAGGAAAAGCCTCTTTTCCCAAATACAGCTACTAACCCCCTTGGCAAGCTAATCCTCGTTCCTTTATAAGCTCAGTCTCATTTATCTGTATAACAACAACTTCACTTAGTCACCCAGGAAAAAAACCAAACAAAACAAAACATAAAGCGGGGAATGCAACAAACAGCAGTGTTGCTGCTCGCTCTCCGCACAACTGGATGATAGTGGCTGCTCACATCAACACAGAATGCAGCAGAGACCCGAAGGAGCCATAGCAAACTACAGGGACAAAGGGCCTTCTTCAGCTATAAAGCTCCATCTGGCAGCGTTTCTAGCGGAGCTGTCAGCCGAGAGCTCGGCTCAGTGCAGAGCCAGCAGGCAGCCTCTGCACCTGCAAACCCTCTGCCTGCACAGAAACGGGGCAGCTTCGGTTTCCAGCAGAAGCTCTGCCCGATGGAGCCGGAGGTCTAGGACAGCAACATGAGGAGCAACCAGTAAATCAATTTTTTTTCTTGAAGAATTATGTTGCTTACCTGCAGTGCAACATCATTTAGCCCAATCCCAAAGATTTTAATAGCATCCTTCCTTGGGTGGTATGGCTGCAAAAGCAGTGATGTCACAGGGAGGAAGCAGTAACAATCATGTGACTGCATCCTCTGTCTATAGGATATCTGATAGGAGACGGACCAGTCTGTAATCCCGCAGGATTAAACAGCAAGCCTCTTTACCCTGCCCTACCTTTTCAGTCACCATTAGAACATGCTGCTTTTCCTGCCACCCCTTTTTATCAGAGCCAAATATTTTTAAAAGGGTTTGTGGATTTTATTTTTTTTTTTAGTAGCACTTGCATTTTTCACGAGGAAAAAGCATACTAAGTATGCTGCTTGCACCCCAATTCCTGTTGACTCTGCAGCAAGGCCCAGGTGTCATATTTTCTTTCATCTTTATGAAATATGTAATCACAGCAGCTTGGAAATGAGACAAACCACAGTTCTACCACCCCTTGCATTTTTCCTTCTTCCTGTTGCTCCATTTCAAGTTTATCCAGACTGACTTCCCTCCATTTTGTGTGTCGTCTTTAAACTTTGCAAGTTTAGCTGACAGGTTTTGTCCCTGCTACCTTCACTTCTTCATTCTCATCCCCACCTATCCATACAACACATCCGTCCACTTGCAGCCCTCTGCCTTTTCTTCAAGACAACTGTCACTGCTTGAAAGATCGTCTCCTATAGCCTACTTTTCAAAACCTCTGGTACATTTTTTCCATCAAATATTTAAAAACTAGAACATCCTAACATGTTTTATTTTAAAAACAAACACCAAAATACATCACCCTGACTTCCAGATTTTGGTTAACGGAGTATTAGATTTCGGAAGCATGTTTTTTGGAGGGTTGAGGTTTGGTTTGTTTGGGTTTTTAAATAATTTTATTATACTCTGTAATGTGTTTGACTTTGACAACAAAAGAATAAATTCAAAAGTTCGGAGTGTAGAAATTTTGTACAAGGCACCAGGATCATGTCGTGCAAGGCAGAGGTGTAATTGTTCTTTGTGAAGATCACACATGTGTGTCTGTGCATGTGCAATGTGGTTTATTTCAGGACATTTACCTTACTGCTCATTCTCCTGTATTTGAATATTGTGCAGACTGGTTTTACCTTTAAGGGAATGTGGGGATGTGCTTTGTATTACCAAGCAGATGCAACAGCTAGGTAGTGGGAGATCTTGCACAAGAACTCATGAAAATACCCATGCGTGACTGAAGATGAACACATGACTCCCACTCACTTCAAAAGCTATGGAATGCAGTTCTGGAAGGGCTTTTTGTCCCAATGTGCTTGAGCAGGTACTTACAGATACACTAAGCAGGCAGCTCACGGCCCAGCAAAGCACCCCCACTGATGAAGGGTATACAAAACCTGTTCTCAGAATGGCTAAACAATCTGCTCCAAATCTTGTCTATAAGCTAAGAAAGTTCCCGTATCCCTTATTTCTGATGTGGACTCCCCAGAGAGAAGCCACATGTGTTGGATTTTATTATGAAATTTGAACACTTAGCTTGCTTCACCTGAAGTTCCCACACCTTTCTGGAGCAAGGAGCATGGCTCTAGAAAAGATTTGATTATGGTCTTCATATGCAGCATTGCAGATCACAATTCTTTTATCACTCATAGATCAGCAACAGCCCCAGCCCTATTGCACCCATGTCAGTGAAGTGGGGAAAAGTGATAGAATTCCTAACTTCCTGACAGTGTCTGTTCTTTGTGCCCATTAAAAGTCAGTATTGCTAAGCCAACTGAATTCTGTGGAGAAGGAAAAACAAACACCAATCACTTCATTTATGTCTTGATAATGTATCTGTAATTTTCCTTAATCAGTTTATGAGAGATAGGGAAAACGGCAAGCAGCATTTTAGTTGGTCAGACACAAACAACTATGCCTGGGAACTTGTGTCACAAGACAGTAGCGTGGTGCCTGCACACAGAATAGTAAATTTGTGCACTAACCCAGTGAATGCAATGGTCTCAAATCTCCCATTTTTTTTCCTGGACAGATTTTCCTAATTTTGACTTGTCTACTACCACAGCTAAAGTCAGCCAAGTCTCCTGCTGAATCTGCATTTTTAGTTGGATGGTCTAACTACAATACCTAATTCTATAGAAAGCGTGATTCTATAACCTAGATATGTGTGTACAAATTTAATATATTATTAGAAATCATAAGAAGCCAGGAAAAACTCCTAAGAAGCCTTTACCTCCAAGAACACTGAGATTTTCCAAAGCACACACAAATCACTTAACTGCTATTTGTAGGTTCAAAAAACAAAACAACTTTACTCTTTAGCATTTTCTTTCGCTGATAATCAGTCAATTGTGTGGCCTCAGGAAAAAGAAACAGTCTTTGTGTGATATTTTGTAGAAAACTGTTCTTGCTTTTGCTAGCCTGCAGGTTCTCAAGTCTCTCTGTAAACACATTTTTCCTCCTCTCAAACATGTATCACTCTATAGTTAAAAAAGACTTGAGTTAAAACAAGGTGTCAAGTGCCCTCTTCCCTGAAAATTCAAACTTCGGTTTTACGTTTGCTGGAAACAAAATACAGCTTATCAAAGTAAAAAAAAAAAAAATGCCTTTTTTATAAAGTACTTACCCTACTCAAGTCTTGCAAAGTGCTTACAAGAACTGCAGCAAGAAATACATGTAAGACTTCATTCTTATAAGAGAAAACGCATACTGACATACCCATTATAGCTTTTGCCGTTTGATCCTGGCGGTAGCGAGACAGAGGTGGTTGGTGTTGCGAATGACTATTTCCAGCAGACCGTTTAAAAATAACCTAAACTCTGTCATACCCTTAGCGCCCTGCATATACTGGACAGAGGCAGGAGTCATATGTCAGTACTACAATTTTGCTTGTGCTCCTGCAGCTTAAAGTTGCAGAGAGAAACTGAGAAATGGCCTTTCTGCAATTAGGCAGGTTTAACTTTTCCTTTGTGATAGTAGCAGTAAGGCTCAGCCTAAAGAATTTAACCAGTGTCCAAGGTGGAAGCCACTCAAAAGAAATTAGTCGTCAGAAAGATATAACAGAACTAATAATGTCAACCTATTTCCAATACAAATCTACAATGTGCTAACTTCTGTTAGGAAAAAAAAAAAAAAGGCATTTCAATGTGTTGTTAAGTGGAGCTGCCCCTGAATTCCAGGAATATTCAACTATGAGCCTCTGATACAGCTGTCAGCTTATCGCGAGTGATAAGGACGCAGGAGAACATACCTGCCATTCCTTACACTCTGCATCCCTTTCAGTTCTTCAGTGTAACCTCTCCAGCATCTCCATTTTCTCTCTTTTATTTGAAAATTCATTACCTTCAGCTAAATTCACAGTGTTATTCAAAATAGAAAATTTCTTTATTAAAGCATCATGAATGTGGCAGATAGAAACCATTCCAAAAAGGTCTTCTATTTTTACATACAACAAAATTCTATCTCTGTTTATGGCAAATTTATTTTATTTTGTAGAAGAAATACTTTCAAATAATACAAAAATGACACAATCATACAGAACTGTGACAAAAACACGAGAGATGAATACTGAATACAATAACTCATTACCACACCAAGACAGAACTCATTACAGCAGTCAGAATCACAGACCCACAAGATACGTTGATGACGTCTCACAGCGGTTACTATTTAAAACCAGCAACTGAATCCCCTGACAGGGAGGCCACCAGACACTGCCCCTTCATTACACAGTCACAGCCCAATTTAGGGTGGAAGGGAGGTCCCTAACCCAGCCCGGCTCAAAGCAGACCTAATGCGACCAGGGTGTTCTAGGCTTTGTCCCGTCACGTCCTCAACCGTTCCATGGACGGAGCTCGCCACCCCTCTGGGCAACCTCTTCCACTGACCAGCCTCATGGGGACACGGTGTTGCCTGTTCTTAGTACACAGCAAGTACTTCTGGTGTCACTGCATGGTGACTTCTGATAAACACTACGATGGAAGGACCTCCACTGAAAATGAGACATGAAATTCTGACAAACTGGTCTTTTCAAGTAAGAAACACTGAAAAGCTTGCTGTCCCTAGACTTTTACCCAAACACTAAACATTTCTTACATGATTTGGTTTTATCTGCAAAGTTTGTGAATATGTCTAGTTGCACCCAAGGAACCCAATACACATCCACCAAAGCTTACTGGCAAAAAGAGACTTCAGGATGGTTAGCACGATAAATGCTCAATATACTTTTAATTTCACATATATTGCTATATAATCAAAACACTTGATGCCTGTAATGATTATAGGCCATACCAGGAAACAGGGAATACAACCTTAAAATTAAATGTTTGCATTAATCATCCTCATTAATTAATAATTTAGGTTTTTGATCTTTTTTCCCCCATTACTTTTTGCCTCGGCTTGGACAAGTAAAAGTTTCACTTTCAGGTTTTCCTGATCTTTAACAAGGTAACCGAGCATAAGCTCTTGAAACTCACAAAGAACATTCACTTACAAAATATTTTAAAATATTCTGATGGGTCCCGCTAAATCCATTTATGTTTTGGCTGTTATTGTTTTCATTTCCTGACATATAAAAAAAACCTGGAACCAATTTGCCCTTTAATTAAGGGACAGCATGATCTTCCTTCTAGGAGATTCCAGCCATTTGCAAAGTCAGTCTTGCTCTGGGCACCTCTCTTTGTTGGTAATGTATAATTGGAAAAATATGAGAAACTCTATTATAGTAGCTTAGTAAAGAAGTAATTTTACATACTTGCAGGATGCAAGGACACAAAACTGGCATTCTTGGGAATTTAGGGTGACAGTCCTTCATTAAAACAATCAGTCACAAGTAAGATTTCTCCTTACCAGATTTTAGCTGGTCCAACTAGCAATCAAGTGAGCTGTACCTTCCAGAAGTGTACACCTTCCTCCTGAAAAGTGTCACTGTTCAATGGAACTTGCACATGGTAACCTCAAGGCACATCCTTTGGGATGAACATGTGTTTAAGCACCCTGACTTAAAGCAGCTGCTGTCTGCAATCGGCACATACGTGCTTTCCTGAATCAGGGCAGAATCTTTAGAACCGTAGGAATGACTGAACTATTCCTTTAGCTGTCTACCCATGCACTTAGCCCACACTGCTCTTTAGCTCCCTTTTCTTTAAACAGCAAACCAAAGTCCTGTCACCCTTTTCCTTCCTCCGTTTAAACTGAGAATCTAGTTAAGAATATAAAGATACTTTAGACACAACTGAAATGAAAACAATCTATTAGTGCACAGTAAGAACATGCAAATGAATTCCGCAATGTTTAACATCACTTCTAATCTGTGTTAAACATGTTGCAGGTGATAATATTTTGCTATAACACAGACGGTGCTAAAGGATACAATGTACATAATAAGCTACAGATAATAAAGCTGAAAAAAGTGACAATTTTAGAACATAGTATTTTCATTTCAGGTATCAGAAACAAAACCAGCTCAATGGTTCCATTCTACTGTATGACAAATACTGAAGAACAAAATTTCAGTCTTAAAATACATCTTAAAGTAGGTATTTTCCTTCAAGGAAAAAAGGCACTATAAATAAATTACACTACAGTGAATTTGCCTGAACTCACTTTGTTTCTGTCTTCCAGCCTTTAAGTCAAATAAAACAGCATAAAAACTGTACACGCTCTTAACAGGATAGTCGTTCTTTTATAAAATAAGTTGTCTTCAGAGATGTCAGTTTCACAACAAGGAAAAACCAAGCCTTGTTGCAGTCGCTATTATAAAATAT
>JAAGNO010012519.1:0-24430 GCA_033439905.1 Ceryle rudis | reverse complement strand
GAAATTAAACTGGCCAATTTTTGTTGTTTGTTAGAAGGTCTCTGGAACTCTTCTTTTTTTTTTTTTTTTTTTTTTTATTCTGTACTTTTGGATTACTTTGTATAAATGTGTCCCAGAAAAAGTAGGCACTTAGAGTTAGCAAACATATTCATGAAACTGCAGAAAGATGAGACTGGAAAAATATGCTTTTGGGTTGTTTGGCAATGTTCTACCAGCTTTTTTCATCGACAAGATATATTGAAGAGAAAAACGAATCAAATTCTCTTTAAAATATCTTCTTTTCAGTGGGGACTGAAAACAAACCAAACAAACAAACAAACAAACAAAAAAAAACCACCAAGAAACCACAACAAAATGCCTCCTGTCACAGAAGCTTATTCCTCTATTTGCAAGTATTTCTTGGTTGTGCAGCGCAGGAGGATGTGTGTTACCAGAATCTGCATATGGAAGGGAACACTTTGTAAAATTTTTAAGAAATAACTTCATATTTTTTCAATAAAACTTTATTTTTTACAAACTTCTTTAAAGAATGACATTGAGTCTTAACTGCTGAGGAAGACAAGTGATGGAGGACACAGCCTTCTGCCACAGATAAAGTCAAAATAAAAGTTCAATGTATTTCCAAACAAAACCCCGAATCCAAACAAACAAAAAGCCACCACACACACAGCCCTCCAACCCAATTTGGATTATTGGATGATGTGCTTCTAGTGGTTTAGTGGCAGAGGGGGGCAGTATTGCACAAAGAAGTTGGCTTTCAAGTCGAAGAACTGTGGCTTTGTTACAAATAGGTAGATCTTTCATTGTGTAGTAACATCATTTCTGTTGCCCACTCTTTCACAGATACAGAGGACTTCTTACTTGTAACCGTCAGTCTTGTTCCCTAAAGCAATACTGTCATGAACTGAGGACTTAATTTATCATGGTTCTACTTTTTGGACCTCAGCTGGTACCTGTGTTCTGTGCTGCTGCATGGACATAAAAGCTTGCTTGAAGTTAGGTGCTGTGCTCTAAAGTGACTCCGTAGTGTACAGTCTGATCACTGCTCCTCCAGAACTTTCCTGGGCTCTGATGAGCAATTAACATCTGTGTAGTAGCCCAAGACGTTGATGGTTATTTTTGGACATAGGTTAAAAAAAAAATAAAATAAAATAAATCATATTTAGAGCTCCTACTAAACTATAAGGAATAATGAAACAAATTTATCTGGCAAGCTTCTTTAAAATATGAATTTGCCAAGCTGTGTAGACTTTAAAATGTGGATTTAAGTAAGGTTGTTGACTTTAAACCTGGTCTGAGTGCTTTGCTAAATAAAGGAATCAAAGTAGAGCTTCTGCAAATGTTGTTAGATGACAGCAAACGTTTTTTGGTCAAACCCATTTGAACAGTACTCTGTTCTTAAATTTGAAATTCTGGGTCTATAAGAGTTAACAGCTAGCTGAAGGAAATATTTAAAATAAAATGGTTCAGATGTTGTTAAGAAATATTTTAGTATATGATATTTACTTTTTTTGTTATTTTACCAAAGTTGTAACACCTTCAAACAGAACAGGAATTTATTTACCACTCTTTCCTTCTGAGTAAAATCCTTCTGCTTTTCTTAGTGAACTGGACAAAACAGTTAAGTACTGATTTGGTGATTGGCAGTAAACAGCACAAAGAAGTTGCATGCAAATTAGCAAAAGACCAAATTTATCAATTTAGTTTCTCCCATGATAATAAATAATAAATAGGTAAATGCAGTTCTACTAATGATGCAAGTTCATTTATGGATAGCTGAAAAAGTTTTCGGATAGTGGAAGAGGATATAGGCATAGAAATCTAGAAAGTTTAAAAATAAAACAACACTGGAGTTTTCTTTGTGTGGATACTTACAAAAATAAAGAGTGATTGTACAAAACTGCTCAGTACAAGGCAAAACAAGAACTGTCAGTGAACCTCTTGTCTGTTTTCTGCAGACAAAGCACATGCTGCTGACTGACCATGGAGCACACCTGTTTGCTCGGGCCATGGGTATTCCTGAGACTCCAGGGGAGAAACTCATAACCGAGAGATCCCAGGAGAGATGGAAGAAGAACCTTGAGCCAGATTCCAACCCTGAAGAGTTTCAGAAGTAGGGGGTTTTTTTTTGTAGTTTATTTATTTATTTATTTATAGATTCACATAATTTAATTTGTGCTGTCAGTTACAAAAAAAAAAAGATTGAAGGTTGTATTAAGACTTGAGAATATTTTATTTCCAAGTGGTACACGGTTTGATACAGTCTTCACAGTATGTTCTCAGTGAAAGTAATGAAAAAATCAATCTTTCAATGAATTTGCTCAAGTATAAGTGACTGCAACAAACTGGAACAAACTTGATGCTTAAAAAGATTGTCTTTCACTTTGAGATAGTAAAGGTTTTGTGGCATTAATGGAGGACAAAGTTAGAACTTGTTATTGCTCTAAAAATCACCAGTTATAGAAATACACAGAGCAGCTTTAACAAACAGCAGGCCTCAATTTATATAGTTCTTTTCCATGGAGGAACTGTGATTTTAACAAATCTCCAGTACACATTTTAAAACAATTCCATGACAAAAAAAAAAAAAAAAAAAGAGAAACTGATCTTGCTTAAGTAGATGATCAGATTTGTCTTTAAACTGGATTAGGTGGTTAAATGACATCAGATCTTGCCCAGTAACTCCTTTTTGAGTGCTGATTGTGGCTGTTGGTTATTGTAGACAGGAATGAAAAAATTGAGCAAGAAGTTCTGTGTGTGGTGGGTGTGAAAAGTAATGCTATTGGATGGTATTGCACAACAGCAAAATGAGAGCACTTGAAAAACAACCAAGTCTCATGAAATACAGAGTAGGGCGAGGTGGATAGGAAAGGAAGGAAAATCATCAGATGTCAAAAATGGTTTTTTATGCCTGTGAGGTTGGCATAAATACCAAATTATTTTGAGCTTCTACTTGTACGTCAATGGTTGTGGCATAGGAAAACCCTGTATTACATTACATAAATGTTGTATTACATGTTGTTCATCTGTTCTGTGGAATAGCAGTAATGAGAGAAGGAGAACTGAAGAATTTGTAGATCAAAAGGAGGAAATTTCTTCTGTGGACTTGTTTAAGTCCATGAAATAAGGCTATAAAATACAAGCTGTATGTTACATTCATAAATTGCTAGAAGGAAAAACAAATTCACGAGGCAAATGTAAATATGATCTTGAAAACAAAGTGAAATTGTTCCTTGGCCATAAAATCTCAGGCATAGTTCATCTTGTATCCAACAGAAGTTTTCTTTTGATCCATGGTCTATCCAAGGACTGTGTGGTATTATCATTCATTACAAAGAATTATGAGGATGACTTAGCCCCCTGCTGCCACTTGGTCTCCTGGATATGTAAGTTGGGATGGCATGGCATTTGGGTCTCCATTCATTCTGTATAACTACTTAATTATTTTTTTCTCGTAATAGTGTTAGATATCTTCAATTTCAGCATTATCTTCTTCTGCAGTATACGCTAATAGAAGGTTTGTGTATTTCTGAAGAAACTTCAAGACTTTTTCTTGTCTGATCCAGGCTGTTCTTCTTCTGACAACCAGTGCCAAAAACATCAGCACAAATTCACAAAGTTGAAAAAAGTAATTTTTTTATGTGAGCCCAGTTGTTCCTGTGTCACTCGTGGAATGTTCTTTTTCCCCATTGTGTCCACAGTGATTACGCAGAAACTTGCCTGAGGTGAACAGACAGAGGTGAAGTAGTGTTAGTCAGAGGCAACATACTACCAGATCATACTGGGAATTTGAAAGTTGGTGTGTACTTTGCTTCCAGTCCTCTGGTCCTCAGAATGTTGGAAACCTTGGGGCTTCACAGTTTCCAAGCAAAGCTTGGTGGCTCCAGAAGAGAGACCTTCCTCTTCTGCTGCTTAGAAGCCTGCATTCATTTATGCTGAAAGCTTATGATTCCATTGCACTTACCACATGGCACCTTGTACAATTTTTTCTGAGAAAAAGGTGTGGTTTGTTTTATCTTCAGTCGCTCAATCCAGAGATTCTGAACATACCTTTGTCAGGAATTGCTGGAGACTGCTTGAGAACCCCACAGAAAGGGAGTTGAATCTGGTTGTAAGGTAGTAGGTGGGCTACTAGCCCCTCTGTGAATCACAGTGCAAGAGTAACTAGAGGAGGTATTAATTAATAAGGACTCTGACAGGAATTGATAGAACCCCTATTACTGATGCAGGCAAAAGGGAAAGAAGAAACCTGCGTGATATATTCTGTATCACAGTGCGTGCAGTACATCAGAGTAATTCTTGATTGAACAAAATCATTACTACTAATAGCATCTGCTGGTATACTATAGGTACTTGTTGAAGTTCTTGTTCCTGTCACTAACTAACAATAGAGAGATGATTATAATATGATATCTCAGACAGCTTTGCCTGCCCTGATAATGTTTCTGAGTCAACTAGCTGTGCAGCAAATTGTTGATATCTTCTTTGCCTTTGTTCTGAAGATGAGCAAAGAAAAGCGTGTGACACTGAAGCAATAAAAAAGTTTAAAGGGACAGTAAGAAATAGAGCGTAGCTGTCTATTTGCTCCACTGCAGATAAGGTATGTTGGATACATTCACTTTGTTATTTATTGCCAGCTGAACTCTTGCACAAAAACATAGAGCTGGTGAGTATGTGATCTGTGTACTTTCATTATTCTCACAGTTTCTTAAGATAAATACATACCTAGGAAAATGTACATCTGGATGTACCTTTCTTAATTTCTCAGGAGGATCTAGCTTAGTTGGTTGAAGGGTGCTGCTACATGAGTGTGCAAGGGAGTACTGAATTTATTAATATTCTTTTCAGCAAATAATTTGTAACAGATGGATGGGTGGGAAGCCCATCTGCATCATCATATAGTTTGCAGTGAGGTCCGTCTGCACATAAATGTCAGAGCAGTTTGTAAGGCCTGTGATTCATCAGTCAACTTTAAATTGCTGTGAATGAAGTCTAGGGACTGACAATATGATATTTTACATAAGCAGAAGGAAACAGGAAGTTGGTTCTCTGAGAAATTGAGTGTGGGTTTCATGGTAGACAAAGACTTTGACTTAAATAGCTTGGATTTTGTGAGGCTTTGGAGAGATCCTCACCAGTGCCTAGGCAACTTCCAAAGGTATTCCTGATCCAGTCATCTGTTGGGCAATTCCTTGAAGGCTTGTTACAAATTCTTTTCCTGTGTGGAGGGATTCAGATTTTTCGGTATACATCTCCTAGCCAGATCCTGGTTTATGTTTCTGTTTGAATTGCTAAGATTGGAATATGTGGACACTCATACTACTGTTTCTCAGTAATGTCTTGCTTCTCAGTGCAGTAACTGTTACAGTAAATTACAATAGCCTTTTCTTCTCCGAGTATGAATACACATGGATATTTTAAGCAGCCTGTTATAGATGACTTTTCTGTGCTGAAGAATTAAAGCAGTAGTTGAGACTTTTATTTTCTTCAGTGCATGAAGATTTTAAGCTGATGTGCAGTTTCAACAGATTCTACTGGTGAAGTGATTTAAACATCAAGATTGCATAGCTGCAGAGTACAAAGACAAAAGTACGTATTAATGATGTGTTGTGAACAGTACTAGTTGAAAGGCATATAAATAACTTTTATTTTTGGTGGCATTCAAACATTTAGGGGAATAAGGAAAAGGAAAGAGGAGGAACAGGAAGGAAATGATTCAGTGCATGCATAACATTATTGTCCTTTTCTGTATTCATTCATTTACATGCATTGTCATTAATAATCACAATTAACCTCCTATTGAGAGAGTGGAAACAGTTCTTGCTTCTTTGAGTTGCTGTTTAGAAGCAAGTTGTGTCAGGTGTGTTGCAGCCAAAAAACTACTGCTCCAGAACTATGATGGCTGGAAGTATTTCTGCCCTTTGTGCTTTTGTTTTGTGTGTTTATTCCTCCCCAAGTCAAAGTTTCCATTCTATGAAGGTAAATAAATGATAGGGAGAAATGATTTGTTTCCTACTCTGTAAATTTATGAGACTTGTTGCATTATTGCTTGTTATTTTTGTAATGAGAAGCATGGTAAAAGATACTTTTATGATGAGCAATAATTTTTTTGCAGTGATCTTTTTTTAAAGCTACCTGGAAAATAAATGCAACATGCTTTGGCAGGTATGCTTTAATTCTACCTAATTTTGTGAACTGTTTTTCTTGGCAGAGACCTTGGAACGGTCGGTGCTGTTGCTATAGACAGTGAAGGAAATTTAGCTTGTGCAACATCCACTGGAGGACTCTCTAATAAACTGATTGGCCGTGTTGGTGACACAGCATGCATAGGTATGGGGGGTGGGGCTCTCGTCTCTCATTTTTTGGAGGTATCTCATTTAAAGTGGGGAAAAAAAAAGAGGGGAAAAAGAGTATTACGCATTCTCCTTTTCATTAGTGAAATGAAACATAAACATTGGTACATCTGAAATTGAGATCTAACATTCAAATGTATCAAAGCCCAAGCTCTTTAAAACAAGATGGAGATTGCAGGTAAGGATTGGGAGTAGAGGTGTAAGTGCTGTCATTACTGTCATCATGCAACACTTGTATGTCTGGAAAATGGAGATGGGAATTTCTTTTTTCTGTCCTCTCCTGAATACTGGCTTTTTTTTTTTCTCTCTGTGTTTCGTTTCTGTTCGTTGTGCTGAAGCTTTCCTTTTGTACATCCATGCTTTCAGCTAAGATAAAAAATGTAGCCTGTTCCTTACTGAGATGCTGTTTTCTTGATATTTAAGGAAGTAGGTATAACTGTAATTAC
Source organism: Ceryle rudis (assembly GCA_033439905.1). Taxonomy (NCBI): domain Eukaryota; kingdom Metazoa; phylum Chordata; class Aves; order Coraciiformes; family Cerylidae; genus Ceryle; species Ceryle rudis. The sequence continues at coordinate 17,631 of JAAGNO010012519.1, read as the reverse complement.
TGTTTGTTATATCAGTGAGCCAGAATTGTAAAAACGACTGTCAACTTTGAGTAAATTCCTGTTCTTAAAGAGCCCTGATAAGAATGCCTCAGAGCCTAATAGATGTGATGTGAAATAAAGGAAATATTTTAAGAGATCTCTTATTCAAGTATAAAGAGACACTTGAAATCATTTCCCCAGACTTCTTCCTCTCATGGGACAGACTTGCCATTTGATTGCTTCAGGGTTCTACCATGAAGTTGGGATTTGGAAAATAATTATTTTTAGTAAAGCATGTTCCAAACTCAGATAGCACTGCTGTTGGCAGTACGTGATTATCATAAAGCAAAGACTAACTTTCTCTCGCACCCTAAGTTGCTAATGTTTTGGTACCCTCTGCATTCTGACTTTGATTTTCAGCTTTGTTTCTGACTGCAAATACCCTTCTCTTATGTAGGTTGTGTTCAGGGCTGCTCTAGCATGGGGCATAGGTCTGTGAAGGACAAGTGTAACTGGGCACTGTAGAGCATATGCTTGCAACTTTTGTTCTTGCTAAACATCTGTGGGAGTCATTACAGAAATGATAGCTGAGCCTTTTGAAAGGGGGCTTTGACAGACTGGTTATAGTGGTGGTTTTCCATGTGTAAGTTTGGGTCCATTGGAAGGGTCTGATCTGCTGTAGAAAGTACAGAAGGGAAGAAACTTTCATTGCTCTTTTATGCCTCTTTCCCCTCCCCCTGTACCTGGTTTACAGTGCTGTGGTATGTTCCTCCCCAGCTCCTTGGAAATACTTTTCTGAGGAGATGTGCTAGAAACATGGGTGTTGAACAAGCAGAACCTTGGTGGAGAACAGGGTGTGGAATGTGCCAACAGAACAAGGATGGGAGGGAAAAAAAAAGGGTGAGCGGGGTTGAATTCATTAGAAGTTACACTCTGTGGTCGTGACTTGCAAGATTCTTCAGGGGTGCTTTGTGATGCTTCACTAGATCCCAGGTTCTTAAAATCTGTTACCTGCTTTTGTTCTTGTGGATAAATTCCCCTCAAACTTTGCTCAATTCACCAGTGTCCTCAACAAGATCTTCCTTCATATCTCCTCAGTTGGTAATACTGTGTGTGTGACCTGGCATTCCGTAACCCATTGCTATGTTGCTGATCCTCAGTATGCCATTCCTTGCTGTTCTGGAAAATATTTTTGCCCATCCCTGTGTGAAGGGCTGGCCTGTTTCTGCTCCTTGTACCCCAAGCAGATCACTAGTCTTCTAGCTCTCTTAACTTTGCGACTGACTTGATACTGCTGTTGTTGATCTTTCAAACCGAGGCAGGAATAACAAAGACATTTGTTACTGATACTTTGCTCCCACAACCGTAGTAAGAAATGTCTGATACATATTTTAACCAATGCAGATCTTGTAAATTGTATTACAGAATATTGCCTTCTTTTTTTTCTTCCCTCTGAAAAGGAAGTGGGGGTTATGCTGATAACCGTTCTGGTGCCACTTCAACCACAGGACATGGAGAGAGCATTATGAAAGTGGTCTTGGCCCGACTGATCCTCTATCACATGGAGCAAGGTATATTCCAAACTTCCTGTAAGCTGAAATAATGAGGATAGGAAACATTGCCTAATGACAGGTTTCAGTTTATGTACTATCATCCTAGAACAGCTGTCAGAAGAGGTGTTCCCAGGGGTATGTGGATGGGTCACCTCACTTTAAAACCAAAACAAAGTACTGAAGTATTAATAAAGCTCAAATAGCCTTAAGTGGACAGAAATATTTGTGCTGCTTGGTGTTTAATCATGCTTTACCTCAGTGTACATTGAAAGACATTATTGTCTGTTTGCTTAAGTTCTCTTTAATAATATTTTCCCAATTTTAAACTGAAATTATGTGAACAAGGAAATAGAAAACAAGTAAAAGCGAGATATATTGAAGGAAGCAGTAGCAGAGGGCTAGAGATAGATGATCAGAGCTGGCATAAAGAATAGGATATCACCTTTCTAATGAACTGTAAAGGTCTTTTTTAACAACTCTGATTATAGCAACAGAAATGCTTTTCAGGCATTTTAACGATGATTTAAATTTTCATTTTGTGTTGGAAAAATATACTAAACTTACTGGGTGGTGGGTATGTGGTAAACAGCTGACACAGTATGTCTTATGTGACTGTAATATAATCTGACTGTGGGATGACCCTTTGGAGCTTTACCTTCATGAGTTAGGCTGTCATCTAAACCCTTGATTATATTACAGTCTGTAAACGTAGCCAGACGACATACTTGTATTGCATGCAGTTGAAGAACCATTAATAAAGATACCACCATTATTTTTAGAAAGCCATAGCTTTTGGGCAGTATATTGTAACTTGCTTTGAGACCAACTGAACTGGAAATAGTTGGAAAACTTTCAATTTACATTTTCAGTGGTGAAGCACTAAGTAGAGAGACAAGTAACAGCTGAGAACATTTTTGTTATGCTTTGTAGAGCTGTTTGCATATAATGGGTGCATTTCTCTGTAAACCTCTTGGCTAATGTGGTATTTTCAGCATGAAATAAAATGTACAGATTATTTCCCAAAGCTCTAACACATGATCATCTCCCCTTATTCTCTATATTATGTCCCTAGCTATTCAATTTGTGAATGGCCTTCTAAGCTCTTATTTAGTCTAAATTGTGTAAACCAGTTTCTTCTCTGGCTTGAAATTAACTGCATTGCAAAACCTATGCATTGATAGCCGTTATCTGGCTCATGATAAGTCAGTATGAAAGGCAAATTAGGCTCGAATTAAAAAGGGGTGGGTTTTTTGGTAAAAAAAAAAAAAAAGATTTAAAAAAGAAAAGAAAATGAACCCACATGTATGCATGTTTAATTGGTTTGCACTTGTTCACCCTGCCCGTGCTTGCTCTACCTTCATTCATCCTGCCCAGAAGTATAAATCAGCTGCCAGGAAAATATGCCAGCACCAGCAATAGTCGTTTTTTCCCTCCTCCCCTCACGTTTCCATGAAGGCTCTGGAAACAAACTCTCAAGTTTTTATAACTTTTTGAGTCCTTGAACGGTCAACTGAAGTTGCATATTTACGAACAACTGTAGAGCTCTTTTGCAAATCTGTTCAGCTATTCAGTAATTCACACAGTAAATATCTTCTTTGGGACCAGTGCTGCAAAATTTTACTTTAGTATTTCAGGAGTGAATTGCTTTGCCAGTCTTAACAGCTGTTGAAATCTCTGCCTTACGATGGCAGCTGTTGTCTTGATGAAAAATCAAACAGTGAAGGACTGACCGTTTGAAGTCAGTGCCACCGACTTGAATAGTCAGTGTCACACGTAACGTCAGAGAAAGGAGCTTTATCCTGTCAGTCACCAATGCAGTGAATAATTCTGACTCTGTTGGGTTTGTTTGGTTTTAACTCAAAATTTGCAGGGAAGGCATGAAGGTCAGTTTTTGTTCTGCAACCTAAGCTGCATTATTGATGGTATATATCTTAGCACAGTTAGGCTGAGCCAACTGCATTCCTGAATCTATATTCATACTTGTAGTGAACTAATATTCTGCAGCTATTACAGGCCTGTGTGTATGATGTGCACATTACCTTTATTTAGAAAACATTCCTGTTAATATGAATTAAGTGTAATGAAAAGATAAAGTTGCTTGGCTGGTCCTTCCTCTGCTGTCTAGTACATTGAGTCCTCATCTTGCCTGATATTTTCAGAAGTTTCAGGAAGACAAACACTGATGTCTGCTTTTGATAAATTTTGACAATGTGAAGTATGTGCTTTGAGCTCTGCTGCAGCCAGTGGACGTGGAACATAGAGGATGATTGAAATTTTTTATTTTTCAAATGGTTTTTTTCCAAATTGTAAATGCTTTAGACCTAGCTTGTGACAAAGCTTGTGACAAAGCTTGCAGATTGCAGATTTTTGCCTTTAAATGATGATATGATGTGTCTTGAACATAGTGTTGCTGAGTTAGTCTGTATCAAACACTGAAAGTGAATTACAGTCTGACGCTATTTAAATCCTGTCCTTGCAGCAGCATCACACCATAGCAGCTATTAGCAACTGACCAGAGCTTTCCTATAAACAATTCCTTTGCTACACTGCATATTTCTTGTCAGTTTAGTCGAAGGGGGAATTAGGTTTGTCTGGCTTCATGGGGAGGGGTGAAACTTAAAAATACAAAATTTTAAAATTTATTTCAAGACAGGTACCGTGAAGTTATCTTGTTCTTCTTCTCAGGAATGTCACCAGAGATGGCTGCTGACACTGCATTAGACTACATGAAGACACGAGTTGGGGGCTTGGGTGGTGTCATTGTTGTTAACAATTCAGGAGAGTGGGCAGCAAGATTTTCCACCAAGCAGATGTCCTGGGCTGCTGTAAAGGATGACCAGCTGCATCATGGGATTTATTCTGGGGAGAGGCATACAAAATCTGTTGATGAAGCACTTGCATCTGAAAGTGAGGGATTCTGAGACTGAAGGAACATTGACTGAGGAAGAATGAAGATCTCCAGTTTTTGCTGGAGGACAATGGCAGTTGATTTCATCTTCCTGAAAGATCTGTACTCTTCTGATTGGTTCACAGGCACTGCCACATTTGCAGTCAAAATTAAATATGGACATAGTTCTTCGGTGGTCATGAATATATTTATAGTGTTGTTTTAATACCTTCGAGAAGCCAGAAGATCCTCCTTTTCTAAATGAAAAAGTGAATGGTCAGTAGTTTCTTGGTTAGCGTGCCTTATTCCTCCATTAAAGGAGGAATGAGTTTTTAGTATTAGAGGAACTCTTTTCCATGCCCGTTCTCAGACACTGCTGCCAGGATGATGTGAGAGATGAATACCTATTAGCTAAAACCTGAATTTTAAAAACTGCATCGCTCTCCAGTCTTTTGAGCAGTCATCCCATGATAACAAAGAGCAAACTGTCAGCAAAATACCACCAAACGGCAGTGAAGAGTTAACAGTACGTCATTGTCACAAGCTTGAGGTAACTGGCACAGGAAATAATAGTGAAGTACAGAAAATAACTTTTCTCTAGAGAAGGGATTTGTGGTGTTTTCTAAAAAGTTCTATTTTATTCCATTCATTGGCATCAGACCTACAATTAAAAAACAGAGACCACAACAAAGTATATGTGGATAGTTAACAGGAAAGATATTATTCACTTAATATCAGGGGTAGTAATAAAGGAGGTTGCAGTAATAAAGAAGGTCATGACTTCAATAAATATAAATAAACCATCAATCTTTACTAAAATATGAAGGTGATAGGCACCTTTTAAGTCTAAACGTGAGACAGATGAAGAGTAACTGGAAAATTATCTAAAATCAAGTGAGAAAAGCAAGCTGTACTAAATAAAACTGCCTTAAAACAAGCTTCTTGTGTGAAGGCTGAAACATTTTCTGGAGAGTTTTCTTTTTAAAAAAGAACTGATGTTCTGCATTACCTTTGATACAGTTTCTTCAATAAGATTTTGTATTTTTTAAAGAAAGAGCAAAATTTCCTGTTTTCTGACTTCACTACATAATGTCTTCTCTTAAAACTGTGTAATACTTCTACAGATTTTAGCTGGTGACTAGGTTTCATCTGTGGACAGATTTGTATGTTATAATTGCATGCCATCGTACTGGGGAATGTTCCCTTTACAAGGTAACCCAAATAAACATAGCAAAAATCTTAAATCATAGTTTGAAACTACTCGTATCTGTGTCCCAACTACAGTAAGGCTGAGTTGGCTCATCCAGAATGGTAAGGTTGCAAAGGCTGTCTAACCTTCTCTCTGCTTTGATCCATGCTTTATTAGATATTGCAGGTGACTGGATGTGGACAGTGATGGTTCAAGAGTAGATGACTCATGCAAAACATAACCATGAAGTACTTGTGTACTTTGTTCCACAGGAGATTATGTGGAAAATGAGGAGTTGGACTAGGTGATTTATAACCCAAAAAACTTTCCAGTACACCTTCCAACCGAAAACCATTCTGTGATTCTGTGAAAATGGCTACTATCTGACCACAAGAAGTTCATGAAACAAGAAGAGTATTTAAGATGTGCTCATCTCTAGAGAGAAGTGGTCTTCTGAGAAAAAATTAACTCATTTCCCCTTCTGCACATGAGATCCCAATCTTACAGGGACAGACTGTTCTCTGGGAAAAAAAAAGAACAGTGTTGTCTTAGCTTCATTTCCAGCAATCCAGATTTTTGTGGTCAAGATTCTGCTTTGTTTACCTCACCTGTCCCTAGTGCAAGATCAAATTCAGGACAGGCAATAGAAAATACGATCCCTACTAGTTCTGCCAAATTCTGCTTAGCAGCATCATTTTCATTAAATTGCTCAGTAATTTTTTTTAAATGAAAAGGAATCAAACTTGAAGGATGTTTTTTAGAGTGAAATGATGATACATAGGCATGAGCGTAGGCTGTACACAAGACAAGATGCAAACAAATATCTTGTCTTATATCTGGTTTATGAAAGACTCTGTAGAGGGCATGTTCCTAATAACCATTGCTTTTCTCGAAGTAGCTGGAGGGAGGAGCATTTAACCCCCTGTTCAGTGCAACACGTGATGTATCACCCTTGTTGAGCTCTGGTTTAGTTAAGTTTTCTGAGTGGCTGCAAGCCTGTTCTGGTTACACTCCAACTTGACCAAAACCCACGTGGTGGTTAGTGTAGCAGCAAGCATAAGCTAATACGCCTGCTGGGTGGTTAATTGGCTAGGGTTTGGCTTTATGCTAAGCTGGACAGTTGGCTTTTGGTTAGCTTTGAACAAGTTCACATCTGCCCAGAAGGTACCATCAACCATAGCAGCAGTACAGATAGGATCTCAGGGTTGTCAGGAGGAATAATAAATGGTTACTGTGGTTAATTCACCTCAGCTGTTCTCAGGAATATAATGTAATAAATTGCTGGCACTTAACAAAGAGTATTACCCTTTGTAGGTTCTTCTATCGCTCATCACCAGACCAGCTGGGCACCTTCCAACAGTGCATTAGGCAGTGCGACTACCATCTGGTCTCTATGATTTGTACTGTCTCACCCACTCCTCTATGTTCTCGTCTTGGGAAAAAGTATCGGGTTTTCAAGAACATGTGTGTGCTGTTAGGACTTTCCAGTTGAAGCATTGCTGAGAATAAGGAACTCTGCCCTGCGTATAGATTGACAACGCATAGATTGATGACATTTGATAATCCTGAGGCTGTGTGGAGATTGCTCCGGAGGTCAAATGATGTCAGCTCAGGCAAAGCACTGGTACCAGCGGTCAGGGCCCTGTGCTTTTCCAGCTAGAAGACCGAGTTAACACTCCTCAGAAGCATATGCAACTTCCTTGCATCTGCAACTTTGGGATCTTATTAATGTTTTCAAATATCTGAAGGGTGGGTGTCAAGTAGAAGGCCCCAGTCTTTCCAGCTCTGCCCTGTGACAGTACAAGAGGTAATGGTAGCAAGCTGAAACAGGGGAAGTTCCACCTCAACGCGAGGAAAAACTTCTTCACTGTGAGAGTGACAGATCCCTGTAACAGGCTGCATAGAGAGGTTGTGGAGTCTCCTTCTCTGGAGACTTTCAAGCCCTGCCTGGATGTGTTCCTGTGTGGCCTGCCCTGGGTGTTCCTGCACTGGCAGGGGGGTTGGACTCGATCTCTGGAGGTCCTGTCCAACCCCTGCCATGCTATGATTCCTCACTTAATCTGGACATTGGGTAGACCTCTTTTAGGGCTGCACTCCCCTTTCTCCTAAGAGAGAGAAATACGAAGTACTAACAACTCATTCCTCCTTTAATGGAGGAATAAGGCATGCTAACCATGTTTGCAAATGGTCAGGGGTGGGGTAGGCCTAACTTTGGAAGAAACTGGAGAGCTGGGGATGAAACAGTTGTTTTCCTTCTCTCTTTACCCTCTCAGTCACGTTCTTCAGCTAGAGCAGGAGAAGACACTGTTTTTGCAGACGTAAGAAGTTGCTGCTGTTGCACAGGGCTGCTTAACTTTTTAAATATGCTTACATGTCCCCTGACCTTCAAGAATATTGCGAAATTACCCTTTGTAAGGGCTTTAATTTAACAGCTTTTATAATTATAAATACAGTTGAAAGACACTGAACTTCAGGGAGATACTGACAGCAGGATGGGAAGTTGTGTGCCACCACTATGCACTGCTGCTGGAAATGAACCTCTAATCCAAATGGCTGTGACCTGGATATCAAAGAAGGAAAATTAGGGGTCTGCTGCCAAGAAACTGAGTGTCCTTGGCACGTAGTAAAGGAGCAATAGAGTTTTAATTATCTAATTAAAGTGTGGCATCCCATTATTTTATATCATTTAGAAAGCCAGTTGTGAATGTTGTTCTGTTTCTTTCTTACTACTCTGTAGAAAGGCTTCCTGACGGAGCAGGTAGCTGCGATGAGCGTACGTATCAAAGCCAAGATGTTAACAAAAGCAGCAGAGCAGTGGTCATTGACTTTGCTCATATATTGTTAGTTCTGTGCAGGTTTTCCTTACTTAATCTTCACAAGTTATAAGTATTTTAAAATGTTTTTGTAGGACATTAGTGTTTGGAAATTTGGGGCTATGTTTTTCAGTGTTCTACTTTGTCCTACATTTTAGCTCTGTGTCTCTGGAGGGGTGTATCTTGGCAAAGTTTAATGGCATTCGCTGTTTTGCTTCTTTCTCTTCTAGTCTGCTTTTCCTCTGATATGCTCTGATAAATATTTGCTGTGGGACAGATTTCAATCTTGGTTACGTCAGTATAAATGAAAAGCACAGTCACTGAAGTCTGTGATTACACTAGAGGAAGTGAAATCAGACATGGGCTCTCCTGTCCGAAGCCAGTAGCTCTGTGAGTATTGAAATAGCCTTTGCTAATGAGGGAGAGGAAAGAGAGAACGGAGAGTCCGCTGTGGGGAGTCACTGCATGAGACAGGACTCAGTTCTGGCAGTGCCAGGGTGAAGATGATGCCCAGGGAAATAGTTTAATATGCACTCTCAGAAATAAGTGTCAAATGATTCACAGAAAAGAATCTTAAGATCAAACAGATAGTGCAAGAAAAGAGTCATTTTGGTTTAGATGTGTAAATCACAAAGGAGGGGAATCTCATTTTCTTTTCCATGACACTCCTGCTCAGTTTACTGGGGGCACATAGATGCTCTGCAGCCTTTGTGTAAATGAGCTTTGCCAGGCCTGGTCACATGTGCTTTAACTTCAATTTATTTTAGTATTCTTGCCTCTTGGCCATTAAATTCTCCTCGACTGGAGTGAGACTCGTTTTCTCGCTGTTCCTCCGTAAGTCCTTTTCCGCTGAGGACAGGCTAGGTTATGATGTGGTCTGCGTGGGCTTTAGCCCTCTGGCTCTGCACTTTTGACCCTTTACTGCTAGGGCTTTACTACAACTTAAGCTATGCAAATGCACGGTAGCGTGCAGCTTATTAAATACTCAGCTGCTTCCAGACTTAATGGCTCTGCTGGGTCCTGCCTGCCCAGCGGCATAGCAAGCTGTGTGCTTAGCAACCCAGGCTTCCGTGAATGCAGCACCCCCATGCACCGCTTTCCCTACTGCCTCCCCACTGAATGTGGTGACTATTGCCAGCTTTTTCCGCTGGTACACAAAACCTTGTGTAGGTTCAGGTGTAGCTACCACCTGCCAGCTGCAGCCTGAGCTAACAACTGTATTACAGTTGCACCACTGGAGTTGACTAATATGGGAGACAAAACCTAGGACTGTTAGAGGTGCTGGACTCAGTTCTGCATATGCTAATGACTGTAGGGTATAAATACCAGTAGCTGTAGACCCTATTGTTTTAGCATTTGCTTTTTCTTAGCAGTTCCTAAATGTCCACTCCTAAGTAGTTTCTAGAATGATGAACAAACTGCTTCTTTAGGGGGCTGGAAAAGTGCACAATTTGCTGGGATGTGTGTACTCTGGGGCTCTGTTCGTGAAACTCATTTGCTGCATGGAAGGGAGATAGAGCCAGTATTTATCTCCTTTCCTATATTATAGAAGACAACTTGTGGTGTTGTTAGTTGGTTAATTTTTTTGTTTGTTTCATTGGTTTCATTTTTTAAAAGCTGAAAAGGGTTATTGTGGCTTCACTCAGGAGTCTTTCTGTATCTTTTGTCTCCCCTCAGGTAACCCCTCTGAGATCCTTGAGAATGAGTGTGGCTCAGCTAAACCTCCAGTAAGATAACCACTCAGAAATTATGATATTAAGGAAAGTGAGTGGAACATGAAACCCAGTGTGTTTTTCAGTATGTTGAAATTACAATTATGATCTAGTCTTACTTCCTAAATAAACAGGCCACAGATCCTCTCTCTTATTTCTACACTAAGGAAATAACTTCTGCTGAAGTATGGTCTGTTCTCACCATGGACAGAATGAAAATAAGGATGCTACCTGAGGCAAAACACCTGAACCATTTTTTCAATAATTCTGTTTTAACACACTTAAAAAAACAACAAAAAAAGACATTATAATGGCGGACAACCTGGTGGCTTCAGTGCTGCCACCAGGCTATGCTTAAAGTCTCTATGAAGCAAGGGTGTCTGCTAGAAAATAGACCTGAAATTTCAGATCCAAAGATGCACAGTATATATTTTCCTGGAGACAAACTTCCAGAAGTCCTACATGTAAATGATAATATTTATATAACAATTCAGGTCTCCAGACAAGTGCACAGAAGCTGTGAACTGATCTGCACAGCTCTTCAGTGGACTTTATTATATTTGAACAGTTTTATCTCTGGCGAGCACAGAGGGAGATTAAACAACTACTCTGGAGCCACCAAACACATCTGAGGCAGGGCCAAGATTAGAATATTGATTTCTGGCCTCTGCAGTCCCAGGCTCAGTTCACTGCATTATATTGTTTTTACAGATAACGTTTAGACAAATAGATCTTGACATATCAAAAGCTCAGTAGCCTCTCAGTAAATTGAGCAGGGCTTTAGCTGTTCAATTCCTGTGATTTGTGCGTGCCTCATACTTGGTCCTGGTAATCTCAGTAGCTATTGTATATTTACAGTGAAACCCACTTGTAGCCTGAAGCATACTAGACTTTTTTTTTTTTCCATTAGAGCAGAAATAAGCCTAATTATGATACATTTTCTTCTTGTCAGATTAAGATCTGCAAATACGTTAACTTAAATAAAATTCTGCTTCAGTCGTCTTTAAAAAATACCACATTGGTGGAGAATCTGAGTCCGAACCAAAGGTAGCTTGTTCTTTCTAATTCATTGTTTTGAGGTAGAAGTCAAAAAAAATGGGAAAAGACTCACAGACCCGAAGTTGAAATACAAGTACTTTTAATGAAATCAGCACATATCACCTGAGGATACTCCAGTTCTGATACCTTGAGTGCCAAAGAAAAGGCAGGTATGTACTTGAAAACCAAAATACATTCTACACAGAGGTAGAATATATTTGTATATTGTAGGTACACTTGTAGTAGAAAACTGGTCTCCCAATATCTACAGTGGTGTAAGAATATTGCTATTGCTACAACCCAGGAAACCTCCAAAGTACCTGAGCTTGCTGAGATGTAGACCAGAACCTTTTCTCCACATTTCTGAACTCCAGGTATCTCATGCGCAGCTAGCAAAGGCCCTCGCTTACTCTTACGGAGCCTACTCAAAGTTTGGCAGTCCTACAAAAGCTGTACTGATGTTTCGAATACATCAAGTTATCTAACAGCCTTCTCCACCCTTCTTTGTTACTCACTGCAGTAGCACGATGTCATTTGTCAGAGCGCCAAAACTGGAGACATGCTGAATATGTGAATACCAAGGAAGTGGTTTCCTTAGCAATAACAGGCATGTGAAAGTCAAAACTTCCTTTCCTCCTCATGTGACCTCTTTCAAAGCAAATCAGCCCAGGGACAATAGGAGTGAATTCCAAGCACCCTCAGCGTTCCTGCACTGCCGGGCAAGAATCTGCGAAACAGCCAGCCAACTTATCTTACCTTTTTATTAAGGTGAAACTGTATTTCTCTTCAGGCATTCTCCACTAGGGATTTGGTGTATTTATATGTACAGCATAGTGTCTCCTGTTAGCAAAATTGCCTGATGCCACAGAAAAATATATATATATAAGATTTTCTTGCCATTGTGGACTAAAACTTTTGTTATGCATATAATCCAAAGTCCTCTCTGTCAAGAGGAAATAAGGGCATGAAAGGTCTTCCCTGCTTGTTTTAATAGCTGGACCTCCCTGACGATACTTGGCCTATTTTATGTAAGGTGTAAACCACTGCTCCTTATGAAAACCCCTAAGATAAAAAAAAAATTTAAAAAAAGAGAGAGAGAGAGAGAGGGATATGACTTACTAAGGCAGATAAGAGGAAGATGACATTCATCGCACCCATCCTGCCACAAGTACAGTATCAGTCCTCTGTTGCTATTATTTCCCTAAATATTTGGTACAGCCTTTCCTCATCCCTAAGAAGGAAGCAGTGATAGCCAACAGTACTTGTGCAAAGCCACCCGTCCAAGAATCCTGAAGTGTTCTCTAAAAACAGCTACTAAATTTAAACCTGAGCTTCCTACCAAGTTAGGAAACTCTTCTCCCCATTTTTTTAGCTGGGCAGGCTGATAACAGCAGATAGGTGGTGAAAGGGCAGAGAAGATTTCTGTTGGAGCTGGAAATGATCATTCAGCATCCTTTCTAAGACAGGCTTAGGTTTCAGAAACTGAAGGAAAGCTCTTATGTTACAGTTCTCCCCAGCTTTAGTGTTTCTGGGTCACCTGTACATGGACCCTTGCTTGCTGCCCACCGATGGGGCCCGCATTCAAGTCCCTGCTAATTTACACAGAAAGGATTCTCCATTTTTCAGGGACCACCAGTTGTCATCTTGCTTTTAGTCACACATGCTGTGGTTTGCTTGGGTTTCTTTCCCCTGGTTTCAGCATTTAGTTTTAAACTTTAGATGACCTGTTTTCAGAAATGATCTATGCAATGTGGATAGATGAGTTTGGAGCTGGTTCCGCCAGGCAGAAGAAATCTGACAGGAGATGGTTCCTCTGCAGCTTTCTGTGAATCTGGGGAAGGGATATGGCATGGATTTGGAGCCTTAATGTCTGGAGGAAAATAGGCAAGCCATCTGCTCCTACAGTTGCTGGCGCTTCAGTGCTTTGTGCCAGTTACACCAAGGCAAAACTTATTGTCTAGCCAAGCATTCATGTCCAGCCGAGTGTGTAAGTACCTGCGGTGAGTTGTTGTATGAAATCCCAGTCCACTCTTGGCAAAATGTCATACCAAGCATGTTCCCATTTAATGCCAGGAGCTATGTGATTGCTGTGCAATATTCCTGGGGTCTCTGAAGGTGGACTATCACAAGGATGCTTGAGGAAGGATGCAGATGGGCCGTATGCAGGGAGGGAGGCTTGGTACATGGCAGCAGCCTCTGCCACTTATTCCGTGCCCAAGAGATTGACGTTCAACCCAATTTCTCATTGCACTCTCAAAGCCAAAAGCAGGGTTGGCCAGAAACAAGGCGAAGCAAAAGAAACACAACTGTGGTAAGCAGTTGCAATGAGTCTTTCTGGATACAAGACACCTGCCATATACAGGGAAGGAGGAGCTGAACAACCAGGACTGTGTTTTGCATGGGGGAGCGAGCGAGCAACAGTCGGGTCATGGCTGCAGCGGCACCACTGCAGTGTGGTACAACATGGAGGAGGGCTTTCTGGCATCAGGAGACTTAGCAAGTAATGCCATAAGCCCAAAGTACCACATTACACAGGCTGTGTGAAGTAGGTACAGACTTGGGACAGCGATGGAATTGAAACCAAAGACAACCAAGTGTTCCCAGGGAGGTAAGAAAGTAGGACTCAGAAAAAGGCCCCTGACTTTTTTTCTGATGTGGCAGAAAAGGATATGAAAAAAGTTGTAGGAGCAGTCCAGAAAATGCACTCCAGCAAAGATGGCAATCAGCTGCTCACAAACAAGTCCCCCTCCAACAGTAACTATTCAGGCTCATTCAAAGTTGAGCTAGACAGTACCCAGGCACTGCAGTAATACCCAGTAAACTACTGCAGTACCAAACAAATGCTGATTTTATTATATGCCAGTGCCTGAATGAATAATTCAGGATTTATTCATCTATCTCCATGTTGCTGATCTGCGTGCAGCACTTTCCAATGCCCCTGTCATGCATGGGGCCTGTGGGAGTCCAAGGGGCAAGGACTGCCACTGGTTCTGTGAGACTGGAAAGGCAAGATGCTGGGATAGAGGTGGACAAGGTGAGGTTGTGTTGGGAACGGCGTTCCCAGGAGCCACATGAGACCATGGGGCTCAGGGAAGATGCTCCCCTCCCAGCGGGGTTGGAGCAGAGGGCCCTATGCCCTTGAGGATGTATCTGTGCCAGCCTGTGGATTTAGGAAGGTACAGATCAATAAGGGGAAAAAGCAGTGTTGGCCAACACTTAGCTTCTTCAGACACCTCTGGCCCACCACCATCCATGTGTCTTCATGTCAGCACATGAAGCATTCACGTGCATTTTAAGGGCTAGGGGTCTGCAGTGGACTGGCTCTAAGGACCAGCTCCTGGTGGGAAGGCGGTGCTGTGCACTAACAACCCCAGACTCCAGGAGGAAGCACAGACTGGTGCAAAACCTGCATAGGACAAGAGAGTAGTGTACCTGGGGCTTGGAGTCTTGGAGGAGCAGAAATGGCAAGGGAGACTGGCACCAAGCAGCCTATGTTTGGCTACAATGTTAACTGCTGGGGCTCAGGGAACCATTTGCCTACCAAAGACTAATTTTAACATACAGACTCAGGGCCTTATAATTACCCAACACAGAGCAGACAGCAAGATGTGTGTCACATGCTGTGGGACTAGGCATGACTCCCAACAATCCCATAGAGTATCACAGGATGATAGTCTCAGCTACATGTTACTAATTACTACTCTTTTAATTCTGTTTTTCATTTGTTCATGTTAATCATAGAATCGTGGAATGGCTTGAGTTGGAAGGGACCTTACAGATCATCCAGTTCCAGCCCCACTGCCATGGGCAGGGACACCTCCCACTAGACCAGGTTGCTCAAAGCCTCCTCCAGCCTGGTCTTAAGACAGGGCTTAAGACTCTATGTGTCATTTAGCTTAATAAATGTTTTTGAAAAATTACTTGACAAATGTTTAAGCAAATATTCTTTCTAAGTATGTGTTCCTTTTGGAGAAAATCTGGCCAAATATCTTTCAATCAGTTCCTTCAAAGGAGAGATAACACAGGATCTGCCAGCTCCTCCTGCATAGTCCAGTTATTTTTTTTCTCTCAGTTCTTGCATGTGTCAGTTTTACAATTGCTCCCATGGGTCATAATAAACCAAGACATAAAGAAAATATATTCAGCATATTTTGAAAAATAACAAGCTGTATCCTTTACAGGAAATGTGGGCTGAGGCACATTATACAAACTTTTGTCATGTCCTTTAATCTCACTTAACAGGGACATAGTTCAGCCATGCTGGTTTCTTCAGAGCATGTGCTGATAGGTTTTAATTAATAAATCAAATTTCAGCTTCTGTGACTGCTAGAAAATGTTAACAGCAAAGTCACTTTGACAGAGCTACTTTTCAACATACTATCCTTCTGCTGAAAGATCCCAAATGAATCCAATATTTGTCTCAAGCACTGAGGAGAGCAATGACCTACTATAAACAGCTCTGCCTGGCAGTCAGAGCTTGTTGTCGTTACGTTACTGCCACAACAACTCATTCCCAACCTTGCTGAATAAACACAGGCATTAAATCATTTAGCTGATGGGAAAAGCAAAACACAGTTTCTATTCAAATCTACCTACTATGATGTTTCTAGACTTCACTTTTTGAGTAGTCTATTTTAATGAAACTCTGTCTTCTGGCAGATGGGAGTGTGAGCTAAGGCAGTGCTATATCCCTTAGTACAGAAATTTTCCAGCTATTCCAGCACAAGTGCTGTCAGTATAATGCGCTTTTGAAACCTGCTATGAAATCACTCCAAAAGTAATGAGAACCAAGCAGATTGTTCTGGATCTGGAATAGGTGCTCCAGGTGAAACCTCCAGCAAAAGGAAATGTTCAGTGACTGAGAACATCTACAGGATGCAGAGGTGAGGGTGGGATTTGAAGGCAAAGGTGGGATGCAGAGACAAGGGTGGGATGTGAAGATGAGTGTGAGATAAGGGCCTGAGCAGACATGCAGCTCAGGTGAAAGAGGTCTTTCACCAGACATCAGTTGTATCCTTCCTCCCAGCACAGACACACAACCTGACTTCTTCATAGTGAATCACTATAGTGTCTATATCACTTAAGTGTCTGAGAGCCATCATGTTGCCTAAATTAAGAAGCATCTCTGCAGGAAAGCAACAGTGTGCTTCAGAACTTTTCTGATTATTAACTTGAAAACATGCAATTGCAAGGCTTATTTTCCATTGTGGACAGCTGAAGGACACACAGAAATTCAGTACCCCTGCTACTGCAACTACTGAGACCTGAAAAACAGGTTCATTACCAGTTCTACAGGTGTAGCAGGAGGATATGGATCTTGTATCTTTGGTTTCAGTTGTTCTTGGTACTTGTTACTTGATCAGGAAGAGTTGTTCCTGCGTCTGGTTCATTCTTCCTTTGCTCCAATCTGTCTTGCAGGCAGTGTTTGGGAAAAGCACCTGCCTCTCCAGCACTATTTTGCATGAACACATCTCCAAGAACTTTACAGAAAGAAAAAAAAAAATAAAAATGGAAAGAATGAGGCAGATTTGGGTCAGGCAGGTAGAGAAGTGCTGTGGATCAATGGATGATGCCTGAAAAGAGCAGATGGAAGAGTTGTCATGTGAAAACACAGTGGGGTAGGTCCTGGCTTGATACCTGAGCTCCCTAAATAATCTTTGGCTGCCACTACCACTGAAATCCACCAGGGACACCTGTTCCTGTGCTGGTCCACCTCTGAAGAATAAGCTACTGGTACAAGCAAGCACATGCTGCTTCAAGTAGACATGGTTTTTATGGAGAACCTAAAGGTTTCAGCCCCAGTGTGCCAATGTCATATGAGTATCACTATGATGTTTTCAGGTTTTTGTCCTCCATTTTTAAAAGAAAATTACTTGTAAAAGCTACAGTAAAAGAAAGCCATAAAATCAAGCACTCATGTTATGAAATGTAAGAATTACAGTTGTGCTCTTTAATTCAACTCTTTCTTGTCCCTGCATGATACAATCTTTAATTACATTCCACCAGCTAAACTTGTAAGAAAAATGCTACTGCTTACTTTTACTGGTAATTTGCTATAAAAATAATATGCTAAACATTTATGACATGCTCAGTGATTAAGTATTACCAAAGTAACTATGCAATAAAATATTGTGGTGATCACTCCTCATACTGTACTTACTGTACAAATGTTTTGGTAAACAGCATGGAAAGCCTGGAGCTTGAAAGTATCTTTTGGCCAAAAAAAAAAAAAGATGTTCAGTCAGTAAGAAAATTTATCTCAGAAAAATGCAAAGTATGTGGACTAATTACTTTGCTTTATTGCTCAGACATTCAGCAAGAGAAGAGGAAAAGGAGGGGAGAGGAGAGGAGAGGAGAGGAGAGGAGAGGAGAGGAGAGGAGACCATTAAAATATGTTTTATATTAAAACTGAAGGCTCCATTTCCTTTTTTGAATCTCCACAAAAGGCTTCTTTTTGAAG
>JAAGNO010012518.1:0-10151 GCA_033439905.1 Ceryle rudis | reverse complement strand
GTGTTGCGTGCAAAAAAGGCCGGAAACCTACAGTGCTGGGGAGGACCGCGTGTCTGTGATGTGACTCAAAACCTGTCCCGCTTGCCTCTGGGGGTTTTTCCCTTTTTTTTTTTTTTTTTTTTTCTCCATCTAGAAGACGCTTGGAGGTAGAAAAGTCCCTTGTACCACATGATGTGAGCCTTGTCTGTTTTGAAACGCTCCAAGCTCTGTGTCATCTCTGTCCTTTGTGCTCTGATGGAGATCTTCAGATTTTTTTTTTTATTTTTCCTCCCGATGCCCAGTCCAAGCTTCATTTCCTTGTGCTTTGTTTCACATCCTTTAACGTTTACAACCTTCAAGTATCCGGTCTTGACTACCAGCTCTCCTCTGCCCCCACATCAGCTACTCATTGCCAAGCTCTCCATACTCAGCTTTTAACTTTCCCTTGTGTGACGGTTTCCAAAGCGGTTTATCGGGTTCATTGTGCTTTTCTGACTTCCCACCACCCTTTCAGCTTGTGATGAGGTGACCAGCCTGAGCTGGATGCTGCAGGAGAAATTGTGTTTTGGGGGTAGCCAGGGTCACTCCAGACAGGGGCTGCAGAGAGTCGTGGGGGTTCAGTTTCAGTTTTAAACAGAACAATCTGCAAGATTTGGCAATTATTTTCTGGAAGGAAGTCTGGATAGTATCAAAGTACAGCTTTTTAGCAGTTCACCCCCAGTTAATACAGGCTCACCTCTGATGGATCTCTTGGGAATTGTGCACAGACCCCGGATCAAATGCTTCCTACCTCCAGCATGGTCCTCTCCTGGAGTTGCTGACATTGCAGCTGATCTTGGATGCCCTCTCTGTTCCCCTTGGTCTTCTCCCACTTCCCTGTGAAATCTAATAGTTTGGATCACTGTCATGAGGAAAACTCAATTTTTTTTTTCTTGTCTTTTTTTTTTTTTTGAGGGTTCTTACACCCTTTGAGCTGAGGAAATACTAGCTTTGCTTAGAAAGAGATTTCACAAACTCTCTTGCATGAGTTTGCAGGCTACATACGTGTGAGTGAAGCTTAAATTGCCTCCAACTGTGCTGCCACTGCTGCCGTACTCCTTGGAGGGTTTAATTGCTGCTTAACTTTGGTGTCCGCCGCTGCGAGCGGAGCTGTGGCTGTACCGCAGGTTTGAGCCTGCCTGCAGCCACACAGTCTGCTCTGGAACAGGAACTGATTTGAAATAGTTGGCTTGCTTTGACCAAGCGCCCAGGTTGTTTTGTGTTGTGTCCATTCTGCCCCCCCCGAAGTTCCTGGCACAGCTCCCATTGGCTTTGCTGGCTCAGGGGTGAGCTTTTCCTCACCTCAGACATGGGATGGCTTGGCCTTCGGGCCACCTCTGCCCACCTACCTCTTCAAAGCAGCTTTTATCAGCATTAATAACACCTCGGGATTCTGGGGGAGCTCCAAGGTGGGAGGTTTTTTTTTCTCGGAGAGGAATACTCTTCCAAGCCAACATATTTCATGTGATGGATTTTGGGCGAGGTGGTTGCCAGTTAACGGCAAATGGAATCTGCAAAGAAGTTGATTCATTTGTAGCTGGCTGAAAGACTCCAATAAGGAGATGAATTCTGCACTACCAGGTTTTTTTTGCTTCTCCTGCTAAGTTCTGGCTTTAAGCTTCTTAAAGGCATCCCTCCTTGGATGGCTGGGAAGGGTTAGGAGTGCATCATACCATAAACAGATCTTTTAGATGGTATGCCTCATACTTACATTTGAGGCCATAATCAGATTGGCAGCTTATCCGGCCAGATCGAGTTTGGCAGGGCCGTGAATACTCAAAGGGCTGGTTTGTCTGTGGGGGCTGGGAGGAGGGCAGTGATGGTAATTTCATCTCAGCTACTGGTTTATTTAAGAAACTTTTTTTTTTTTATTCTTCTTTTCTCTTTCACATTGAGAATATAGCTACTGCTGAGTGGGGTGTTGATTTATTTTAAATACATGCTTGGGTAAAAATTAGATGCTTTCCTCTGGAATTTGAGATCATGCAAATAAAGAAATGTTCTTCCCCACACACACTTCCCAGAAGAAAGAAAAAGCTTCAGTGCTACCTCTGTAGAGTTGGCAAATGCTCTGGGGCAAAGAGGCAAATGTGGGATTTCCAGAGAAGTAGGGTGTGGATGTGGGACCCGGTAATCCCCAGCTGTGAGGGCAGTTTGTACTGGGCAAGAGCTGCTGAAGGCTGGGTCAGGAGTTTTAGCAGGGGAAAAGGACCCCATGGAAAGGGCTTGAGTGCTGGGGTTTTTTTTAAATATTTGTTAAAAATGCTTGCAAGGGTTTTTTTCCTGGGGTTGGGGTTTGTTTTTTGGTTATGGTTTTGATTTGTTTTATGCAATATATATTCTTCCTAAACTTTGCTTAGTGTTTGCCATGTGGTGCAGGGCAGCTCTGTAAGACAGAGGAGGATTTGCGAGGAGCTTTCTTCCTTCTCGGGAGCAGGACATATTTCTAAGGCTGTGACTAATAGTAATTGGATTGGGGTCATCGTAATTAACTGACTGGAGTACGGTACTGCACCTCAGTGTGATGATTCACCTCTTTGAGTCGTTTTGACCTGATACTGCTTATAACTGAGCGCTCTCAGAGAGTGTCAGAGTTGCTCCCCTCATTATGTAACTTGCTACAGCCAGTAATTGATAGTCATTAAAACAATTGCTTACAGAATTTCTCTCAATTTTATTCTTGTTTTGACTTTCATTTGTTGCTTGTTGTCAGATGAGATGTGCTTTGAACCCAGCAGCTCTTTGTTTTGTTTTGTTTTCTCTCCTCGCTTTTGAATTTTGCAAAACAAATGACTTCTCATTAGCCACAGCCTGTGGTGCTGCTTGGCAAGGTGATGGGCTTCTGCTGGGCCACCCTCGGCTTCACCTCTCCCCTGGGAACCACCGTCTTCCCAGCACTGGAAACTTCTGGTATGGTCCCCATGAGAGCAACCCCAGTCTTCCCCTCTGCTTGTTTGCTTACAGAATCACAGAACTGTTTTGGTTGGAAGAGACCTTTAAGATCATCAAGGCCAACCATTACCCCAGTGCTGCCAGGTCACCCCTAAAACTGTTTCTTAATATCTTAGCAGGAAGGTACTGGAATCCCTACAGGCTCAAAGGGAGTTCATCTTCTGTACGTGTGGGGGCAGGGGTGTCACAGTTCATATCCGTGGTGCCCAACATGAACTTTACTCTGAGGACCCAAACCATACAAGCCCAAGCAATTGACCCAAAGATGTAACAGGGCAGTGGAGATGCCAGCTTGGGACTTTGGCATTGCTCAGAGTTGGACAGAAATTGTGTCTTCTTTCTAAACTTTGGTTTATGATGAGATTTCCCCTTTGTATTCTCCACTGGAGTTGGTACAGGGCACAGAGTAAGTCATGAATGGTCTTGTGGGTTTGGGGGGAGGAGGGAAGAGGAGGAAACACGACTGAGGGCAGCCTTGGGGACAGCTTCCTCCCTAACAACTGCTCCCTCCAAGCTCAAGTGGATGATGTTTGCTCCATGAGGGACAAGAAGGCTGGGGTAAGGTCCAGCAGAACTCAACTCAATGTAAGCAGTGTAGGGACTGCTGCAGCATGCTGCTGTTGTGGGTTTGGGGCTGGGCTGAGGTTTTTCTTAATGGACACAAGGAAGTGAGAGCCTCACAGGGCTCCTCCAGTGCTGGGATGTAGCTTCCTTAGAGCTGGGAGTGTCCTGAGGTCCATGCCTACTTTAGCCTTGCTTTTGGGCAGGGTCTTTCCCCTTGCCTAGGGAGAAAGCTGTTCTAAAAGCAGAGATGTGGGGAGGCTGCTGGGGAGAAGGTCTCCAGGCTGCCTGGTTCTCAGCTTGCTCTTGAGTGCTGCTTAGTCCTGGCCAGCTCCTTCTACCGTAACAGCAAAACCCCCTTTTAATCAAAATACCAGCGATACCAAACTGCTGAATTTGCTCGCTGAGTGTTATCTTATTTGAGGTGACTAATGAGGCTGAAACGAGCAATTGGTGGCAGTGGCGTTTGCTGCAAATCTGAGTGCTTGCTTCAGTAGCACCAGTTCTGGTGTTGCCTGCATGGGGCCTGGCTCCGGTGTGTCCCCAGCATCACAGAGGCCGGTGGGGTCTTGACATGGGACTGTGACAGCTCTGAGGATGTCCTGTGGCACTACAGGGAAGAGCAGTGCTGCTGTCCACGTTCCAGGGGTTGGTGACAGCTAGTGACAGGCCTTGTTTGCAGGCTGAATGTCCCTCTGTTAGGTTACGTTGTAAGCAGGCTGGTAGTCTCCTGTTTATTTTTTTTTTCTTAATAACTCATTGTAGCTCTTCAGAAAAAAGAGCTACTGTTCCCTCTGCTCCGATATCCCTTGGTGACATACCAGTAGCATTACACTGAGGTGGAGTCACTGTTTCTTCTGGGAGGGGTTTTCAGCTTGCAGACTGCCAGGGTTCTTCCTGCTCGCTCCTCTCCCCTGAGGAGGAGTAAAACTGAAGGGAGAGGACCTGGTCCTGAGAGCCACGTCATCTGGCAAGACCTGGTGGAGCTGATTGCTGACAGCCCTGTGGAAAATAAGGCCAGGATCCAGTAGGAAACTGGGCTCAAGCAAAATGTGCAGGAGGTAAAAGGAGCCCAAACCCACAGGTTTTAGGTACCAGAAGCTGTCAAGGGCAGGAAAGAAATGCAGCAGGGTACAGGGCAGGATCTATGTGGCTGCTCTGTGATCCTGAGCAAATGCAGCATAAAACAAGGGGCTGCTTGAGGAGCCCTTATCCCGGTCGGGGAAAGTATTCTAATGGGAAAATAATGTTTGGTTCCACCTTGGCTTTGAAAGCTGATCAGGATCTTGTGGGTTTTGCCACCGCTTTTGGCTGCAGGGGGATTAAAGGGTGGTTGTTACCTCTTTCTTGCATGGCCACGTTCATTATTTTTTCCTGGGGAGTGGCAGTTCTTCATCTTGCTTGCTCTGTGTGAGGAAGTTTCATCTGGGGAGGGTGGGGGTGTGGAATTGGATGTCCTTGTGGAATTTTTTTGGTATGCCTGCTAAATGAATGCAGCAAGTAGCTAATCCTATCCTGGCTACTTGGAGTTCTGTGACTACTGTGCTGGTGGGAGCACAGCAGAAGGATGCAAAGATCAGGAGCAAGTCTTGTGGGAAGCATCTTGTCATGAAAGATCCAAGGGAGATGCTGGAGACCATGTCCCTCAGCATCACATCTCCAGGGCTTTGAAACCCTCCAGGGATGGGGACTCCACCACTGCCCTGGGCAGCCTGGGCCAGCCCTGGACAACCCTCAAGGGGAAGAAATTGTTCCTTGGGTCCAACCTAAACCTCCCCTGGTGCAACTTGAGGCTGTTTCCTCTTGTCCTGTCACTATTTCCCTTGGGGAAGAGACCAACCCCTGTGCCTCCAGTCTCCTTTTGGGAGTTGTGGAGAGCAACAAGGTCTCCCCTGAGCCTCCTTTTCTCCAGGCTCAACAACCCCAGGTCCCTCAGCTGCTCCTCACCAGACTTGTGCTCTAGACCCTGCCCCAGCTTTGTTGCCCTTTTCCGGACATGCTCCAGCCCCTCACTGTCCTGCTTGGAGTGAGGGGCCCAAAACCAAACCCAGGATTTGAGCTGCAGCCTCCCCAGTTCTGAGTGCAGCGGGATGGTCCCTGCCCTTGTCCTGCTGGCCACACTGGTGCTGATAGCTGGTCACGTGGTGCCGTTGGAGAAGTATTAACATTGTCACGGATTTTTTTTTTTGTCATTCTGGTGAGGCTTGTACACTGGAAGCTTACAATCCCCCCCTGAAGCCCTGTGCTCCCTAAGCTATGTGTGGCATCTCAGCCTCTTCTCCCTCCTGGTAATCCTCTTCTGAGCATAGAAACCATTCCAGGCTTTTTTTTTCTTTTTTCCCCCGCTCTGTCACGTCTGCTTTGCGCACTCGCCGTTGCACAAACAGCCCTTTCTGAAGGCTGCGTGAAGGGTTTGCCAAAAGGAGGGGAATCATTTCAAGCGGTTCTAAAACAGAAACGAGTCTTTATGCTTTGCTGGGCTCTGAATCACGCTTGTTTGTATTATGATAAACTGAGTTTTGACAGTGTGGCAGGCTCACTTGAGCTGGGGAAGGCGCCTTGGTGTTCTCGCTCTCGGATCTCTAATATTTAGCTGCCTGCTTGGGGATGAGCTCATGTCTTGTGCTTCACCTCTGGAGCCTGAGTGGCTGCTTGTGCTCAGCAAGCTGCCAGGGTTTGCAGGTTGGGAGCTGCAATTTTCTGCCCCTCGCTTTCGTGGTTTGCAGGGCTTTGTGTTGGCAGTAGTTGGTTCCTTCTGTTTCTGGTTATTATGGTCTTGTTTTAGAGATTATAGCATGTAGACTGTATTTTGGAGAGGGACAGTTAGTAAAAGTGAATCCTGAGCTAGAGAAAGAATTTGTTCTGGGATGTGCCATGGGACTTTTTTTTTTTTCCTGAGCTGCTTTCTAACCTGGTTGGGAGGAAAGGGCAGAAAAAGCTGCTGGGAGAGATTTGTAACCAAATGGCCTTATCACAGAAATAGCTGGATTTGTGGCAAGGGACTTTACGTGGAACTACACCAGACACTGCAGAGTGCTCAGTGCCTTCAAACGCCTCTTCCTCAGTGTGTGACCCCTTGGCATGTTTTATGGAGTTATTCTTTGCCTGTTCAGATCAGCTCTGAGGTCCTACCCCAGGTCTGTGCTCTGGCAGGATGTAGCTGTCCCTCCCGGAGCCCAGGGTGACTTTGTGGCACTTGGTCCTTCACCGGGGGTAGCTCCAGCTTACACTGATGCGCATGGGTTTTTGTAAGAAGTAACCTAGCACTGCACCTTTATTTTTATTTGTTTGTTCTGGGTTTTGTTTGGGTTTTTTTGTTGTTGTTGGTTGTTTTTTTTTTTTTTGAGCCAGTCTCCTGCCTCTGAGCTGTGTGTTTGGAACGGTGAGAACAGGTTTCTTGTGTCATTAGAGGAATAAAAGCTAGAAACAAAGCGTTGGATGTTTTGAAGGGTGGAGGAAGGAAACTTTACAAGTTTCATTAAACAAATGAATGTTTGTAGTAGAGTGTCACTGCTGAAGCCTTTGAGCGTTTAGGTAGCGACAGGAAATCTGGAACGCTTGAGACAAACACAATTAAATTTGGATAAAACCATTTCAGTGTAATTTAGGTTCCTGTTAATGTTTTCAAAGCATCCTTGAAGTTGTTTCTTTAAATCTGTTTTTACACTTCAGTGACAGCAATTGGTGGACAATTTGGAAATAGCCATACTTCACAGTTGAGAACACCCTTAAAAATGCAACAAAATGAAGTTCCTGAAGCCATGGTGAGCGTAGAGGTGTCACAGGTGCCTACTTGGAAGCTGGTAGGGTAAGTCCAAAAAGGTCCTGTACTCACATAGAACAAACCAGGAGACTTTTTACTAGCAGGTAAAAAACCCTGAAACTACTCAATATGGGCAATCTGGGCTGGTGAGGACATCCTGCCATTTGGCCCCCCACTGTGTGCCAAGGGTCTGGATGTGCTGATTTGTTCTGGTTTCTTGCAAGGGTGGTCGGGAAGGATCTGGGTCCTCAAGCTTTTTTGGCTGCCAGCTCTTTGAAACACATTCTGGCTGCTTTTTCTTCTTCCTGTTGAATTTTGAGAGTTGGAAGGAAAGTCTTTTCCTTTGCACACTCCTGATGAGTATGCCTCTTGGTGGCTTTGGAAGGGAAACACTAGAGCCTTGCTCCTCTGCATCAACTTTGGGCTTGTTCTTGGCTCATAGTTGACTTGGAGACTTCTTCCTTCTCCTTCCAGAAAGGGAAAATAATAGTTTCCTGAGGAGGGAATTCTCTCCTGTTCGTTTTTTATTCACATATCTCTCCTCTGGTATTTCCTGCACTTGCTAAAGGAGCCGCTGACCCTGGGAGAGGCTGGTGAGTGGCACCGTCCCTCGGTGTTCAGGGCCCAAGTCAGCTGGGTGCAAGAGGGGTGTAGAAACTGCCCCATGTAGGTGACAGGCATCAAAAGTTGATGGCAACTTTTTTTTTTTTTTGTAAGTCAGAGGAAGGAGGGTTTGTTAGGCAATTGGATGGGTTAAATGGTGGGCATGTCACCTTCTGGGGTAGGTAGGAAAGGAGGGGAGCTTGTTCTGTGTGTTTCAAGGGAATGCCTGAGCTGCTTGGACTTCTTTGGTTTATGGGTGATCCCTCTCCTGTTCCAGTTCCTTATATACTTGCAGGCTGATAGAGAAACACGGGAGGTTTACTCCCCTTTTGTCTCAATTAGTAGGTTTGATTATTTCTTCTGTAGCAGGAAGAGGTGAGAATAAACCAGGCTCAATCTTTTTCTTTGTCTCCTCCTCAGAAAGGTGTCTCCACTCTTGGTTTTAAGTACTGGGTTGATAGCAGAGGTCCCTGCAGTTGCTTGAAGCCTCAGGGAATGAGGTGATTGCAAGGACATGTGAACTGATGTCTGGGTGAGATTATATGCAGAAAGTGTCTTCACAGTGTGTTGCTTATGGTGGACCTCTGAAGAGAGACTGGGCCAGATGCTATCTGCCTGCAGATCTCCTGGAGCTTCTACGGAGGCTCAGAGAGCAACGTGCTGGCAGCAGCCCTGGAAAAGTGCCACTGCTTGCAAAGTAAATGACACAGCTCTTGCACTGCTTGCTCACAACTGACCATTGGTTCTACCTGTAACAAGGTCTGGCCCTTGAGGGTGTTTTAAAGGTTAGTTAATTAGGTGGAATTGCAGCAGAATAGAAACCCGCTCTGAGGTTCTGCCTGCTTTCTGTCGCGTCAGATCCTCTAACAAATTACAGAGTCTGTTCCTATAAACACTGCTGGAGCCAGTGTAATCCTGAGTCCTCAGACTTCCACTCAGCTTGCTTGTTTGTATTGATGAAGCAGCAGGAGTGAAGCCTTGGAAGGGTATTCCTGGTTTTGGGATCAGTGTGACCTTGGTTCAGATCGCACCAGCGTTCTGGGAGATGCATTGCATGAAGCAATGTGAAGTTGCATTCACACTGTCGGTACATTAATGCGCTCTCAGCAGCCAGCACGGGGCGGGTGATGGATGTGGTCTTAGCCCAGACAAATGCCATGTGAGCAGGGATCAGTTCATTTCAGCTGATCATGTTTCATCCCATTGACTTGGCAACTGCACGGCCGAAAGAGGATGGCTGACTGGGGACAGCACTTTGGCATCTGGCTGCAGGAGGTTCTGCAGTTCCAGCACGTTTGCACGTTTCCCAAAGATTCAAAAGTACAAATACTCTCTTATGTAATTAGTGATTAAAAAATACTTTTTTTTTTCTTTTGAAAGGATGGGTTTAACCTTAGTGTTTTTACAAACAAATGAGTCCATTGGTTCATACCCTCCAGTTAAATGTGGAAGTTAGAGATGCTGCACCCCCCCTTTGCATAACCATGAGAGATTTTTACATTGCGTGCGCTCGCTCTGTTCAATCCCCGTGCACCACTGCAGGGCAAAGATCTGGCTACACGCAGAGCATCTGGCACGAGCCCTCTCTGCACTTTGGAGCATCACTATGTAAAACTCGCCTCTGTTTGGCGGTTATGCCGGTGTGGCGCTTAGCTTTCTCTCTGCTGGAGTTCAAGGATTGCGTGACTTATAGCACTGTTTTTCCTCCAAAGATAAAAGATGTTCAGAGAAGGTGTGGACTTCTTGTGACAGAAGAGGGAGGTCATTATTACATGAGAGTTGCTGGGACTTTTGTGTCCCATCTCAGTCAGGCAGGATTTGAAGGCCTCTGGACCTGGTTATTCAATGTAAATCATAGAATTACAGAATGTTTTGGGTGGGAAGGGACCTTTAGAGGTCATGTAGTCCAACCTTCCTGCACTGAGCAGGGACATCTACAACTAGAGCAGGTTGCTCAGAGCCAACCTCGCCTGGAATGGTTCCAGGGATGGGGCACTGACCACCTCTCTGGGCAACCTGGGACAGGGTTTCACCACCCCCAGTATGTAAATTTGCTTCTCTCCAGTCTATATCTCTTAGTTTAAAGCCATCACTCCTTTTCCTATCACTACAAGCCCTTGTAAAAAGTCCCTCCCCATCTTTCTGAGAGGTCCCTTTCAGATACTGAAATGCCACACGAAGGTCTCCCTGGAGCCTTCTCTTCTCCAGGCTGAACAACCCCAGCTCTCTCAGCCTGGCCTCCCAGCAGAGGGTT